>PVHT021183551.1:3024303-3056263 GCA_004024745.2 Catagonus wagneri
ATATGGAGGTTCCCAGGCTAGGGGTCTAATGGGAGCTGTAGTTGCTGGCCTATGCCACAGCCACAGCAACACGGGATCCGAGCCGCATCTGCAGCCTACACCACAGCTCACGGCAACGCTGGATCCCTAATCCACTGAGCAAGGCCAGGGATCGAACCCACAACCTCATGGTCCCTAGTCGGATTCGTTAACCACTGAGCCACGACGGGAACTCCTACAATTTGTATATTTCTTTTTTTTTTTGCCTTTTTGTCATTTTAGGGCCGCACCTGCGGCATGTGGAGGTTCCCAGGCTAGGGGTCTAATGGGAGCTGTAGTTGCTGGCCTATGCCACAGCCACAGCAACGCGGGATCCGAGCCGCGTCTGCAACCTACACCACAGCTCACGGCAACGCCAGATCGTTAACCCACTGAGCAAGGCCAGGGACCGAACCCGCAACCTCATGGATCCTAGTCGGATTCGTTAACCACTGCGCCACGACGGGAACTCCATACAATTTGTATATTTCTTATGTGTCTATATTCGCAAAAGGAAAATATACCACGAAGATGTAATGGAATTTGGGGAAAGCATACTTTTCTCTCCCTCTCTCTCTCTCTCTCTCTCTCTGTCTCTCTTCCTCTCTCCCTCCCTCTCTCTCTTTCTTTTTTTTTTAATTTTTTTTTCTTTTTGTCATTTTAGGGCTGCACCCATGGCATATGGAGGTTCCCAGTCTAGGGGTCTAATCGGAGCTACAGCTACCGGCCTACGCCACAGCCATAGCAACGCAGGATCTGAGCCACATCTGCAACCTACACCACAGCTCACGGCAACACCAGATCCTTAACCCACTGAACAAGGCCAGGGATCGAACCCACAATCTCATGGTTCCTAGTCAGATTCGTTAACCACTGCTCCACGACGGGAACTCCTCTTTCTTTCTTTTTTAATATTTTTAGGGCCGCATAGCATATGGAGTATCCTAGGCTAGGGGGTGAATCTGAGCTGTAGCCACTGGCCTACACCACAGCTACAGCAACACCAGATCTGAGCCACATCTGCAACCTACACCACAGCTCCAGGCAACGTGGAATCCCTAACCCACTAAGCGAGGCCAGGGATCCAACGTGTGTCCTCATGGGTATTAGTCAGATTCGTTTCTACTGAACCACCACAGGAACTTTTTTTTTTCAATGCTGTACATATAGTGCTATGCATACCCTAACTTTATACATAGCACACTACCTATGTGATTAAAAAAAACGAAAGTTGATGACGTGTAAGTTTCCAGAAGTTCTGAATTGTCAAATAAATGAGGTTTAGTAATACTCTGTGGCTAACAAAATGCTTTGGCAGATTTAAAAGGAATAAAAGTTATGACTGGATTTCCCACTGGGGTGCAGTGGTTGAGAATCCGACTGCAGCGACGAGGGTCTCTGTGGAGGCATAAGTTCCATCCCCGGGGCCATATGCCTCAGGTGTGACTGATAAAGAAAAAAGGTGATTACTACTTTAGGTTTAGAATCTTTTCATTACATTGATTCTTCTGTGAAATGATTGTTCCTCTGAATTTCACATTTTTCACTTATGTTCAACATCTTTATATTTAATCATTAAACATCTTTGAATATGTAATGCACTCACTGTTCAAATCTCAAAACAAATAAAAATTAAATTCATCATGAAAAGTCTTGCTCCATCCCTGCCCCTTCACTACTTATTCTCTTAGTTCTTATGTATCCCTAGAGTTTCTTTTCACGTAAATACAAAACAAATGTAAATATATATTCTTATTTCCCTCTCTCTCTTTTTTTTTTTGTCTTTTGTCATTTTTTACGGCCGCATATGAAAGTTCCCCAGGCTAAGGGTCAAATAGGATAGGGATCGAACCAGCTTCCTTGTGAATACTAGTCATGTTCCTTAGGCCTGAGTCACGCACGACAGGAGCTCCCTGTTCTGCACTTTTTAAAATTTTATGTCTTGGAGATCTTTCTATCTTAGCATAGAAAGCTTCCTTGTTCTTTTGCTATTGTTTTAGCTGCAGAGTATTCCACCACATGGATGTATCATAATTTGTATTTCCAGTCCTCTATTCATGGACATGTGATTTTTTTTTTTTTTTTTTTACGCGGTAGCCACAGCAACACCACATCTGAGCTGCATCTGTGACCTACGCCACAGCTTATAGCAACACTGGATCCCTGACCCACTGAGAGAGGCCAGGGAGCAAACCCGCCACCTCGTAGTCACTAGTCAGATTCATTTCCACTGTGCCACAACAGGCATTCCGACATGTGTTATTTTCAAGTTCTTGCTACTACTACTGACACGGCAATGAATGCCTTTGTGTAGATATAATTTTATTCCCTCGCAAGTATACAAAATAATGCCCAGAAATGGGATGATAGAGTCAGGGGGAGTATGATTTGATGTAATTTTATGAATAGTCAAATTCATCCCTATAAGGGAGGTACCACTTTTCGTTTTCACCATCAGCAATATATGAGATTTTTGTCTCCCAAAGAAATGATATGGCCTATTTTCTAATTAATAATCAAAGATGGTTTTATAGCGGAGTTCTCGTTGTACTGCAGTGGAAACGAATCTGACTAGGAACCAGGGGGCTGTGGGTTCGATCCCTGGCCTTGCTCAGTGGTTTGGGGATCTGGCGTTGCCGTGAGCTATGGAGTAGGTTGCAGACGCGACTCAGATCCCGCATTGCTGTGGCTGTGGTGTAGGCCAGCAGCTATAGTTCCGATTGGACCCCTAGCCTGGGAACCTCCATATGCCGCGGGTGCAGCCCTAAGATGACAAAAAAGACAAAAAAAAAGAGATGGTTTTATAACAACAGAATTCACTGCATTTGTAAGTCTTTTCAGTTTACAAAGAGCTTTTTTATCATTATGTTGAAATAATAACTAGTGTTTGTTGAGCACTTAAGTATGAGGCATTTTGGTGGACATTATAAAGTAGTGGTTAAAAGCATCTTGGCGTCAAACTAACTGAATCGGAAACTTAGTTCCAGCATTTACTAACTATATGAGCAAACATTTAATCTCTGTGTATCTATTTCCTTCTTTTTAAGACTAGAAGGGTTATAATGTATGTACTTCAGTAGGCAGTGTCTTGGGGGTTAAGTGCTAATATATGTAAAGTATGCAAAACACTACATGACACTTACGAACAGTCGATGAATGCTGTTACTCTTATTTCTGGACATTGCTATGAGGCGGACCATATTTCCCACACTTTATACATGAGTTCCCGCCGTGGCTCGCTAGTAACGAACCCAACTAGGATCCATGAGGATGCAGGTTCAATCCCTGGCCTTGCTCAGTGGGTTAAGCATCCGGCATTGCCATGAGCTGTGGTGTAGGTCCCAGATGCAGTTCAGATTCCTCGTTGCTGTGGCTGTGGCTGTGGCTATGGTGTAGGCTGGCAGCTGTAGTTCCAATTGGACCCCTAGCCTGAGAACTTCCATATGCTTCAGGTGCAGCTCTAAAAAGCCAATATATAAATAAATAAATAAACAAACAAACAAATAAATAAATTAAATAAATAAGTAAGTAAGTAAGTAAAAAAGAAAAGAAAAAGAAAAGGAGAGAGACTATAAATTTGTGATATCCAAAGGGATTGGGTCATTGAGTTAACAAGTGATGGAGGCAGGATATTAATATATCTGCTTCTTGGTCTTGCCTGATTTGGTAGCTCAGGATATTCAGGCTTGGCCAGCTTTGCATGTATGTGGTGCGTGCTGGAGTTGTAACTGTTTAACAGCCTGCTGGGAAGGGAGGGAAAGCCAACAAAAAGAGACCATGTACGTTTATACAGGACTAGCTTCATGCTGTGTGACCTGTGAGGTCAGAATGCTCTGTCTAGAAAATCCTAGCGATTTTTGAACAAGGGGTCCTGCATTTTTATTTTGCACTGGGCACTGAAATTATATAGTCAGTCCCATGTCCCTATGTTATATGCATATTATAGGAAGTGTGTGTAGCACAAAATTTACAAATAATAAAATACACGATACTCTTTATTGTAAGTTCCATAGAGTCAACTGATTCTAACAGCATGCCTTCTTTTAAATTGTCTAGCCTCCCTATGGTTGCATTGACCAATGGGTATAGTTCCAACACGAACGTTTGCTGGCATTTTCTTCTATGTTAACGACTACGTGGAAAGTGAAACAATCAAGAGATATGTTGGGGAGTTCCCTTCGTGGCTCAGTGGTTAACGAATCCAACTAAGAACCATGAGGTTGCGGGTTCGATCCCTGGCCTTGCTCAGTGGGTTAAGGATCTGGCGTTGCCGTGAGCTGTGGTGAAGGTTGCAGACACGGCTCAGATCCCGCGTTGCTGTGGCTGTGGAGAAGGTCGGCGGCTACAGCTCCTGTTAGACCCCTAGCCTGGGAACCTCCATATGCCGCAGGTGCGGCTCTAGATAAAGACAAAAAGACAGAAAAAAAAAAAAAGAGATATGTTGGGAAATTCCCATTGTGGCTTAGCAGTAACGAACCCAGTTAGTATCCATGAGGACGTGGATTCGATCCCTGGCTTCACTCAGTGGGTTAAAGATCCAGTGTTGCCATGAGTTGTGGTATAGGTCTCAGATGCGGCTTGGGCCCCACATTGCTAGGGCTGTGGTGCAGGCCAGCAGGTACAGCTCTGATTAGACCCCTAGCCTGGGAACTTCCATATGCTGTGGGTGTGGCCCAAAAAAGACCAAGAAAAAAGATATACTGGAACTTCACTAGTTGGTCAATGGCATGAGTGACTTCTTTGCTGAGTTCAATACTGGACGGTCTAATACCGGAAGAATATTTCCTTAAAAAAATTTTTTTTTGTCTTTTTAGGGCTGCACCTGCAGCATATACAGATTCCCAGGCTAACCAGAGCTGTAGCCTCTGGCCTCACCATAGCCACAGCAATGCCAGATCCAAGCAGCACCTGCAACCTATGCCACAGTTCATGGCAACGCTGGATCCTTAACCCACTGAGCGAGGTTAGGGATCAAACCTGCGTCCTCATGGATGCAAGTCAGGTTTGTTAACCCCTGATCCACGATGGGAACTCCTAGTTTATTTTTTAAAAAACTGAACTATTGTTGATTTACAGTGTTGTGTTAGTTTCAGGCATACAGCAAAGTGATTCGGTTTTATTTTTATTTATTTATTTATTTTTTGTCTTTTTGCCTTAACTAGGGCCGTACCCGCGGCATGTGGAAGTTCCCAGGCTAGGGGTCTAACAGGAGCTGTTAGCTGCCGGCCTTCACCACAGCCATAGCAATGCGAGATCCGAGCCGCGTCTGCAACCTACACCACAGCTCACGGCAATGCCGGATCCTTAACCCACTGAGCAAGGCCAGGGATTGAACCCGCAATCTCATGGTTCCCAGTCGGATTCGTTAACCACTGAGCCACGACGGGAACTCCGTGATTCGGTTTTATACATATATATATACACATATATTCTTTTTCAGATTCTTTTCCATCATAAAGTATTGAATATAGTTCCCTTTGTTATACAGTAAATCCTTGCTGTTTATATATTGTTTATATATGCTGTGCGTATGTTAATCCTGTACCCTTAATTTATCCCTCCCTCCTTTTCCCTTTTGTAACCCTAAGTTTGTTTTCTATTTCTGTGAGTCTGTTTCTGTTTTGCAAATAAGTTCATGTGTATTATTTTTAGGATTCCACATATAAGAGATATATAGTACTTGTTTTTGTCTGACTTACTTCACTTAGCATGATCCTAGGTCCATCCATGTTGCTGCAGATGGCAATATTTCTTTCTTTTTATGGCTGAGCAATAGTCCAATGCATGTGTATATATATGTATACTACATCTTTATCCATTCATCTGTTGATGGACACTTAGGTTGCTTCCATGTCTTGACTGAGCTAATAATTTCTTAGACATCAATTCCCATTTAAGAGTTCTTCGATGATTCCCATTTGAAAAGTAAGGGGTGTAATTATACCTTTCTTATCCTCAATTGGTGCTCCTTGATTTTTGTTAATTTTGTTCACTGCCGTGTGCAACAATAGGTGTTCAATAAATCTTGCTGCACACAGTAGGCACTCAATAAATGCTTGTTGAATAAAAAAATGCATAAGTCCTACTTCAGTGAGTGAAATCTCTTGGTAAGTCGTGGAGACTGTTCCTAACGATTCTGGGAGCAACGGCGGCGAGCCCCTGAGAGTGGGTAAGGAAGAGCTGGACCGCTAGGTCGCCGCCAAATCTCGGGCCCGCCCCCTAGCCCCCCGGTCCCACCCCCTAGTCCCCGGCCCCGCCCCCGGCCCGGCCCGCGCGGCGGACTCCTGTTTCCCGGAGGGCCTCCAGTGACGGGCGCACAAGATGGCGGCCCCGGCGGCCTCCGGGAGGTGCCCGCCGCTCAGCCTCCCGCTGTAGGGTTGGGCAGGGGTCTGGAAGCAGGCCTAGCCCAAGTGAAAGGAGGTCCGGGCGGTGCCGGCCGGCCTCGTGGGGGTGCCAGTCCAGCTCACTGCAGTCCCCGAGCCCCGCTGCCCTCACATCCCTGCACCCGGGTGGAACCGCACAAGGAAGGTCAGGTCCACCGCCCCGCCCCGTCCCGCCGCCCCTCCCCGCCCCGTCCCGTCCCGTCGCGTCCCGTCCCTCCACGCCCCTGTGCACGCGGTTCCCTGGGCCGCTCACTTTAACATTGACTTCACCGTGGTGTGGTCTACATGGCGGCCTCGCAGGTCCCGGGGGAGAAGATTAACATCCAGACAGGAGAGGCAGCCAAGGTCGGGGACAGGGATCTGCTGGGGAACGGCTGCCCGGAGCAGGACAGACCCTTCCCGCGCTCCTGGAGGCAGAAGTGCGCCTCCTACGTTCTTGCCCTGCGGCCCTGGAGCTTCAGTGCCTCCCTCACCCCGGTGGCCCTGGGCAGTGCCCTGGCTTACCGATCCCAGGGCGTCTTGGATCCCAGGCTGTTGGTGGGTTGTGCGGTAGCTGTCCTCGCTGTCCACGGGGCTGGCAATTTGGTCAACACTTACTACGACTTTTCCAAGGGCATTGACCACAAAAAGAGTGATGACAGGACGCTGGTGGATCGAATCCTGGAGCCCCAGGATGTCGTATGGTTTGGAGTCTTCCTCTACACCTTGGGCTGTGTCTGTGCCGCCTGCCTTTACTACCTGTCCCCTCTGAAACTGGAGCACTTAGCCCTCATCTACTTCGGAGGCCTGTCTGGCTCCTTTCTCTACACAGGAGGTAAGAATTGGCCTGTTTCCTGTGCTTCTGGTCTTAAGTTGCACATCTTGGAAACCGCGGTGCTATAGGAGTTAACAGGGCTAGCAGAGAGGGGTCAAAGGTTACTTTCTGAATTAGGCCACTTTTTGTGAAATCTATAATGTGTGGGTCATGGCTTGGCTTATGGGTATTAGGAATAACTCATATATATGAAAATTTTTTGGTATCTAGTTTCCACTAGTCGGTCACACTTTATAATGCCACCGTTGGAAATATTAGTGGAATTAAATTTGAAGAGCTCAAATTATATACCTAATTATGTTCAGCTAGCTTGCTAGGTGACTCCTCCAAGCAGGCTGATTCAGGTGGTGATGGGCAGGTGGTTAAGCCCTATTTATTGAGCAACTATTATCTTCCTCTATTCTACAGGAAGACGGCAGAGACTGGTGTCAGGTCCCTGCCCTTGTGGAAGCGATTTTATACACAGTTGAGGAGAGACAGAAAATAGAAATAGTAAATTATGGTTAAAATGACTAGATCCTGGTTTGCTCAGCACTGGGAGTGTTCCCTAGATGTGGGGCTTCTGGGAGCTCCACTGTGGCCCAGCGAGTTAAGAACCCAACTAGTAACCACGAGGATGTGGGTTCAGGCCCTGGCCCTGCTCAGGGGGTTAAGGATCTGGCATTGCCGTGAGCTGTGGTGTAGATCACAGATGGGGCTCGGATCCCGAGTTGCTGTGGTTGTGGTGTAGGCCAGCAGCTGCAGCCCCAACTTGACCCCTAGCCTGGGAACTTCCATATGCCACAGGTGCGGCCCTAAAAAAAGCAAAAAAAATGGAGTTCCCGTCGTGGCTCAGTGGTTAACGAATCTGACTAGGAACCATGAGGTTGTGGGTTCGATCCCTGGCCTTGCTCGGTGGGTTAAGGATCCGGCGTTGCTGTGAGCTGTGGTGTAGGTTGCAGATGCGGCTCGGATCCCGTGTTGCTGTTTATGGTGAAGGCCGGCAGCTACAGCTCCTGTTAGACCCCTAGCCTGGGAACCTCCGTATGCCGCGGATGCGGCCCTAGTTAAGGCAAAGAGACAAAAAAAAAGGCAAAAAAAAAGAGATATGGGGCTTCTGAAAACCAAGATAATTCCTGATAAGCCAGGATGACTTTGTACCTTGATTACAGTATATGAAAAGATGCCAAGTGCTATAGGGAAAAAAGAGGTAGCTCAAGAAAGGAAGACACAGCTGACGATTTAAATTAATTTGATCAGGCAGTTCCCATCATGGCGCAGCGGAAACAAATCAGCTAAGAACCATGAGGTTGCGGGTTCGATCCCTGGCCTCGCTCAGTGGGTTAAGGATCCAGAGTTGCCCTGAGCTGCGGTGTTGGTCACAGACGCGGCTCGGATCTGGTATTCCTGTGGCTGTGGCGTGGGCTGGCAGCTGCAGCTCCGATTGGACCCCTAGCCTGGGAACCTCCATATGCCGTTGAGTGAGGCCCTAAAAAACAAAAAAAAAAAGGAAATAAAAAATTAAAAAAAAATAAAGTAATTTGATCAGGGTAGGCCTCACCAAAAGGTAACACATGAGCAAAGACTATAGGTGGTGACAGATGAGGGAGTTGGCGATCAGGTGTCTGGAGGAAGAGTGTCTTGGACCGGCAGTTGCCAAAGGCCTTAAGACAGGAATGTCCCTGAAAAGTTGGAGGAACAGCATGGAGTCCAGGGTGTGAATGAGTCGAAGGAGGTAAAGGAAGAGAAGTACTTTTAGGGGGCAGGGTGGCCCCAAGGTGACATAGGCCTTAGTGCTTTAAAAGAATCACTCTGGCTAAGGTTCTGAGAATGGATAAGGGGGCGAAGGCAGAAGCAGGAGCACTCAGGAGGATGCCGCTAGTAAACCGGGCAAGAGGTGTCTGCTGGCTCGAATGCGGGCGGGGAGGGAGCAGTGAAGAGGGAAGAACTGGTCAGATTCGGAATATATTTTGATCGTGGGGAAGGTCAGCTAATAGGATGGGAAGCAGAAAAGAAACCTCAAAATTAAACACAATGCTAAGGTTTTGGCCTGAGCAACTGGAATAATGAAGTCGGTGTCGAGTGAGAGGGAGAAGCTTGAAGACGGGTTTGTGGAGAGAAAATTGAGACGTTGACTTTGGACTCTTTCTGTATGAGATCTCCAGGTGGAGCCGTCACGGTGATGGTCAGAGATGAGTCTGAGTTCAGAGGAGAGGTCTGAGCCGGAGCTAGAGGTGATTAACTTGGGAGCCTTTGCTCAGAGGTTAAGTTGTACCACTGGGTGGGATCCCAGAGGAGGGAAGCTTGATAGACGCGTTGATAGACGCGAGGGGGCCTTTGATGGAGCATCTGGAGGAGAAAGAAGAAAAGCAAGACAGTGTGGTGTCCTGCCACCTGATGGTAGAAAGTTCAAGGCAGGAAAATCAATAAGATGCTGTAACAGAATGAATGTGTGAGGTGGTGGTGAAGGTGACACTTCCACTGAGACTGGAAAAAGGAGCCAGCCACGGGACAGCACCGGGTCTGACTCAGGTCCTTCAGCGCTGTTCGAGGAACCGTAACTCTATAAACGCTGGAGGGGGCGGGTGTGTGAGCCGGAGGGAGAGGGAGGCGCAGCTGCCCGGGAGGCACCGGGCCGATCACGCTGCTCTCGCAGGGCCTGACTCTGCCGGTGCCCCCTCACCACTACTCCTTGGACATGTTTTCTCTATCTCCTTTTACTCCCTTGGAGACTTTGGGAACTTCAGCCAGTCTCATGGCTTCTGTTGCGTCTTTGAAGCTGGCGACTCAGATTCCTACCTCTGGACCAGAGCTCTCCACGGAACTCCAAACTCAGACCCCACTTCTTACTCGGTACCTACTGTAGAGGTCACGGGCATCTCAGCCTTGACATGTCTGAGACCAAAGTCCTAATCCTCTCCCCAAGAAACCTCTCCTGTCAGCTTTCCCCGCCTCCCCCGACGGCCGCTCCATCCTTCTCTTACCTCTGCCTCCAAAGTGCACTTGGGACTTGCCACCTCATCACCGCCCCCACCCCGTCTCCCTCCATTGTTAGGGCAGCTTCTCTATTGATCCCTGTGCGTCCACCCTGGTCCCTTTCGGATCGCTCCTCGGTCGGCCACCAGGGCAGTCCTGCCGCCAGTCCTCTGCTCAGAACTCCCCAGGGGCTCCCATCTCATTCGGGTTAAAGCCCAGGGTCTCTACAGTGACCCCGGGGCCACTGACCGAGCTCCAGCTGCACTGCCCTCCTGGCGGTTTCTGGAACATGCCAGGCCTGGTTGTGCCTCAGGGCCTTGGCAGATGCTGTTTCCTTTGTTTAGAATGCTCTTCCCAGAGTTCCTGTCATGGCTCAGCGATAACAAACCTGACTAGGATCCCTGAGGTCACCGGTTTGACCTCCGGCCTCGCTCGGTGGGTTAAGGATCCAGCGTTGCTGTGAGCTGTGGTGTAGGTCGCAGACACGGCTCGGATCTGGCGTTGCTGTGGCTGTGGTGAAGGCCAGTGGCTGTAGCTCTGATTGGACCCCTAGCCTGGGAACCTCCATATGCAGTGGGTGCGGCCCTAAAAAAGAAAAAAAAAGTAGAATGCTCTTCCCCTATCTCTGTGTATGATTTGCTTTCTAACCGCCACCCATTTACTCAAGTGTCAGCTGCTTAGCAAGGCCCTGCTTTCTACCCTATGTAAAATTACAAAACAATAGAGCTTTCTGCAGCCGCTGAAAAGAATAAAATCACACACACACCCTTTGTGTCTCCCCTACAGTGTCTTCCTTGTTGCCTTTCTCTGCTTTTTCTTCACAACACGTATTGCATCCTAACCACACACAGTACTTACCTTGTCAGCTATCTCCTCCCTTGGACTGTAGACTCCCTGGGGTAGGGATTTTAGTCTCTGTGGTCTGTGCTGAACCCCTGGTGCCCAGACCAGTGCCAAGCATGTGGCCAGTACTTAATATTTATTGAATGAGCAAGTGGGAAGACACTGAAATGTATTGGGCAGAATCTGATTTATGCGTTTTTAGAAATTTTTTTTATAGTTCACTGCCCTTATTATTATTATTATTTTGTCCTTTTTTAGGGGGCCGTACCCAAGGCATACGGAGGTTCCCAGGCTAGGGGTCAAATCGGAGCTACAACTGCTGGCCTACATCACAGCCACAGCCAACGCCAGATCTGAGCCACATCTGCGACCTACACCACAGCTCATGTCAGTGCCAGATCCTTAACCCACTGAGTGAGGCCAGGGATCAAACCCGCATCCTCATGGATACCAGTTGGGTTCGTTAACTTCTGAGTCAAGAAGGGAACCCCTATGGCTTTTTTTTTTAACATTGACTCTTAGTGATATGTAATTAACATACAGTGAAATGCGTGGAGCTAATGTGTCGTAGTTTGGTGAACTTTGACAGGTGCATACAGCTGGGTAACCCATTCAGAAGCGACCATGGGACATTTCCTTCACCCCCAGCAGCTTCCTTGTGCTTCTTCTCCTCAGTCCCCACTCCCCCCACCCCTCTCTAGAGGCAGCCACTGTCGGATTTCTTTCACAAAGATGCTTTTTGCCTGGTCTGGAACAGCATGTCAGTGGAATCTTTCGCTTTGAATTCTTGTGCCTGTGGTTAAGTTCATTGTGTTGTGAGGGGGGTCGGTAGTTCCTGTGCATTGCCGAGTGGTAGCGGAGGTGTGGTCACACTGCCCTTTGCCCATCCACTCTCCTGTTTGGCCACTTTTGGATGATTTCCATATTTTGGCCACCATAACCAAACATTCATGTTTGAGTGTTCTTGTGGGTATTTATTTTCATTGTTCTTGGGTGAATGCCTAGGATTCGAACCCCTGGGTCATAGGGTAGATGATATTTAATTTTATGAGAAGCTGCCAAATGTTTTCTCTAGGGAGCAGCTCCACCAGCGCGGCCTGAGAGTTCTGGCTACTCTGTGTCCTTTGCCAGCGTCTTGATTTATGTTTTAAAGGTTCATTCTGGCTGCTGTGTGGAGAGTGGGCCCCACATTTCACTGAGCTGGCTCATTTGGAAAGTGGTATTGGGAGGGTGGCTGTGCCTAAGAGGAAAACTCTCAAGTAGGCCTGCTCCCTGAGTGTCCCACACATGGGGTCTTGGGCCATGTGTGGGACACTCAGGGAGCAGGGCTTCCTGCTAAGGGCTTTGCAATATATATATATGTATATATATATATATATATATATATGTATTTTTTTTCCTTTTTAGGGCCACACCAGTAGCATATTGGAGGTTCCCAGGCTAGGGGTTAAATTGGAGCTGCAGCCGCTGGCCTCCTCCATAGCCACAGCAATGCCAGATTCAAGCCACGTCTTCAACCTACACCACAGCTCACAGCAATGCCGGATCCTTAACCACTGAGCAAGGCCAGGGATCGAACCCATGTCCTCATGGATACTAGTCGGGCTCGTTGACCACTGAGCCACGACAGGAACTCCTGCTAAGGGCTTTGTCATTTTTTTCTTGTCAAATAACCTCAAGAAGGTTGTCAGACCTTTCTTATCCTTGGTGTGTGTTTGTGGTTGGTTTTTGTGCAGGGTCTGTTGAAAGTGGGGGCTTAGCCTTGCAGCCACAGGTTTCTGTTCATCTTTGCTCACATCGTGTTTTGGCCAGATCTAAGGAAGTCTTCTTGGGTACCCTAGGCAAAGGTCAAGGCTATAGAGCTGTTCTGTTTTCTTCCATAACCAGCTCCCTGAAGTCTTCTTGGAGAGCTGAGAAAGTAAGCCAGAGACGAGTGGGAAGCTGGTGGGGAGACTTGCTGCATCAGTGTTGGGAGCATCCTTGCCTGGCATCTTCTTGGGCGGGGGAATTCCCTAAATGTGTGAGATGTTGCGAGACATCAGTTTCCTCACTTGAAACTGGAGCCTGTATGCTGCTTGAGAGACCTTCCTCCTGGAGGGCATGTCCTCAGACAACCAAATTCTTTATCCAGACACTGCTTGGGGGGGTGCAGAGTAAGTTAGCTGTGTGTGGTGGATATCAGGGCCATGCCTGTTACACCCTCTCCTGGAGAGGCTTTGTTCCGAAGAACCAGGGGTGGTCATTTCACACCAGAGAATCCCAAAGTGTGAAGGTGTGAAGGTGAACTTGGGCTGAAGCTTGTTCTTTGGCCGCCATGCCTTTACACTGTCTACAGACCATTGTCCATTATCATTTTCATTGCATTTAAAATGCAATTGTTGGTGTTCCTGTCGTGGTTCAGTGGTTAATGAACTTGACTAGTATCCATGAGGACGCAGGTTCGATCCCTGGCCCTGCTCAGTGGGTTAAGGATCTGGTATTGCCGTGACCTTTGGTGTAGTTTGCAGAGGCGGCTTGGATCTGGCACTGCTGTGGCTGTGGTGTAGGCTGGGATTGAAGCTCTGATTCAACCCCTAACCTGGGAACCTCTATATGCCGCGGGTGCAGCCCTAGAAAGACAAAAGACCAAAAAAATAAAAATGCAATTGATAACGCAATAGTTTTTTTTTTTTTTAATTTTCTGATCCTGAGGCCATGCTTGATTAGATTGCAGGTCTCCCAAGCTTCTATAGCCATATATGTGGGCATTTTGAGTGGGTGCCTCTCACCCTTCCCACGCTGCTTTGCCTTTTCGGTCCAAGTGGGACATTTTTCATGACCTCGGTCCCAAATTCTAGGTGCTTGTTACTGTAGCTCTGTGTACAGCCCAACCTTCTTGCCAAGCATTGGGAAGCCAGCCACAAACAAGTCAGACTCCACATCCTGCCCCATGAAACTTACAGGTTAGCGGGAGAGATGGAGATGAAGTCATCAAAAGTGTGATGGAGCTTAGGAAAGTGGCAGTCAGGGTGCTGTGAGAGAATGTTGCAGGGGACCCAGTGTGGTTTAGGGCCGAGGAAGGCTAACTCAAGGAATGGTGTTGAAAGTCAGTTTTGTTTTTTTTTTAATGATTTTTATTTTTTCCATTATAGTTGATTTATAGTGTTCTATCAGTTTCTGCTGTACAGCAAAGTGGCCCAGTCGTACATATATATATTCTTTTTTTCACATTATCCTCTGTCATGTTCCATCACCAGTGACTGGATAGAGTTCCCTGTGCTGTACAGCAGGATCTCATTGCTTATCCACTCCAGATGCAGTCGTTTGCCTAAAGTCTTGAAGGACGAGTAGGAGTTATCCAGGCAAGGGGCCTGGTGGCTGCGGGGGTGGGGGATGGTGTCTGAAGGCCTTGCGGCGCTGAAGGAAGAATGTGTGGGGAGGGGAGCTGAGCTCAAGGCCAGGCAGCTGGGAGGCAGGGCAGGGCCGGAGGTGAGCCAGGTGAAAGATCAGGGGCTTTTTTATTCTGAGGACAGCTTGTCGATAAGGGTTTTCAGAGGATAAGTTCTTTCAGAGGAGCGTCGGGGGCAGGGCCTGCTTGATTCTTGGAGAGAATCAGTTCGGCTGCAGTGTGGACACTGGATCAGGGATGGCAAGGGGGTTATAAGAGGGGAAGCTGAGGGGCCAGCTGGGAGGGTGGTGCAGTGTTCCAGGCCTAAGATGACCCCGACTTGGATTTGGGGGTGGAGTGAGGCCGGATGGAGTGAGGCCTTGGGGACGGAGAAAACGGGCAGGTTTGCAAGACAGGGATTAGGCAGGATTTGAAATAATAAACAGAACGGGAGGAAAACTTAGGGATAATTCAGTGTCTTAACTTCATGGCAACTGGAGAGGGGAAGCAGTGTCACGTCACCACTTCTGGTGTTTCACCCGTTACGTGGGTGAAAGTTTCTCTGTGGAGGGTGGGAACCCCTGAAATTTTGCTGAGACCAACTGGGGGTTTTTAAAACCAGAAGGTGCTTCCAGAGGTTGTGAAGGAAAGACGTGGACAAGTAAGAGGCTGGCTGGATGTTCTGTGAGGGGCCACATTGTCGGAGCCACTGACTGAAGCAGCGTGTCGCGGGGGTTGGTGGAAGGCGAGAGGAGCCCCAGCCTGGACTGGGGGACCTGCGAGGGCCTTCAGGGGCTCTTCCCTGCCACTGTGTGCGACCTTTTTTTTTTTTAAGATTATTTTTTCAATTAAAAACTTTTAAATATGACTTTTTTTTTCTTTTTAATGGCCGAATCCATGGCTTATGGAAATTCCTGGGCCAGGATTAGACACCAAGCCGAAGCTGTGGCAATGCCAGATCCTTTAACCCACTGTGCCAGGCTGGGGATTGAACCTGCACCTCTGCAGTACCTATGACCCAGAACTTCTGCAGTCAAATTTTTTTTTTTGTCTTTTTGCCTTATCTAGGGCCGTACCCACGGCATATGGAGGTTCCCAGGCTAGGGGGTCTAACAGGAGCTGTAGCTGCCGGCCGTCACCACAGCCATAGCAACGCGGGATCCGAGCCGCGTCTGCAGCCTACACCACAGCTCACGGCAATGCCGGATCCTAAACCCACTGAGCAAGGCCAGGGATCGAACCCATAACCTCATGGTTCCTAGTTGGATTCGTTAACCACTGAGCCACGACGGGAACTCCTGCAGTCAAATTCTTAACCCACTGCAACACAGTGGTATCCCTCTCTCTCTCTCTCTCTCTCCCTCTCTCTCTCTCTCTATATATATATATTTGCTTTTTAGGGCCGCACTCATGGCATATGAAAGTTCACAGGCTAGGGGTCAAATCGGAGCAATAGCTGCCAGCCACAACCACAACAACACAGGATCTGAGCCACATCTGTGACTCATACCACAGCTCAAGGAAACGCCGGATCCCCGACCTACTGAGCAAGGCCAGGGATTGAACCCACGTTCTCATGGATCCTAGTCAGGTTCATTACTGCTGAGCCACATGGGAACTCCCAATTAACGTAATTTTTAAAGCTTACTTTGGAGTTCTTGTCATGGCTGAGCGGTTAATGAATCTGACTAGATCCGTGAGGATGCAGGTTCGATTCCTGGCCTCACTCAGTGAGTTAAGGATCCGGCGTTTCTGTTTCTGTGAGCTGTGGTGTAGGTTGCAGATGAGGCTCGGATCTGGCGTTGCTGGGGCCATGGTGGAGGCTGGCAGCTATGGCACCAATTCACCCCCTTGCGTGGGAACCTCCATATGCCATGGATGCAGCCCTAAAAAGAAAAAAGAAAAAAAGGCTGACTTTCTACTTACAGTGATTACAAAATATTGGCTGTGTTACCCATATTGTCCAGTATATCCTTGAGCTGTCCTACACCCAACGGTTTGTACCCGCCTACCCCCACCAGTGACCCCTAGTGTGGGAACCCCCTGCTTCCTGCGGCAGGGCTTTGTTGGGAACCAGCAGGAAGGACAACTCGGGGATGACTCTGAGACCGAACTGGGTGCTGAGCGATGAGTGTTTTCTGTCCCTCCGTGTCACTGGAGAAGAAGTCCGACTTTGCCGTGGAGGGGAGGGGACTTCAACCGCAGCTCCGCCTCCCGGTCTAGGAACACCCCCTCCCCAGCCCAAGGTGGCCGCTTCTGGGGGGAGTCCAGCCTTTGATCTCACAACCGCCCTCTGGGTTTTCTGGCCGCAGGGATTGGATTCAAGTACGTGGCTCTGGGAGACCTGGTCATCCTGATTACCTTCGGCCCGCTGGCAGTGGTGTTCGCCTACGCCGTCCAGGTGGGGTCCCTGGCGGTCTTCCCCCTGGTCTACGCTGTCCCCCTCGCCCTGAGCACCGAGGCCATCCTCCACTCCAACAACACCCGGGACGTGGAGTCCGACCGGGAGGCCGGCATCGTCACGCTGGCCATCCTCGTGGGCCCCACGCTCTCCTACCTGCTCTACAGCGCGCTGCTCTTCCTGCCCTACCTGGTCTTCAGCACCCTGGCTGTGCACTGCAGCATCAGCCTGGCCCTCCCGCTGCTCACCATCCCCATGGCCTTTTCGCTCGAGAGGCAGTTCCGAAGCCAGACTTTCAGCAAACTGCCCCAGAGGACCGCCAAACTCAACCTCCTGCTGGGCCTCTTCTACGTCTTCGGCATCATTCTGGCCCCAGCGGGCAGCCTGCCCGGACTCTGAGGGGACCGGGCTCCCCCCGCACCGCGGCCCCCTTTCTTAGAAGGTGTTGGAGGCAGAGGATCTGAGGACGGGAGGCGCTGTGGCCGTGAGGAGCCTCAGGATGGCTTGTGAACTCCCACCGTTTTATTCTTACGTTCTTAAAGAGAATGTGTTGTTGTTGTTATTTTATTCTGTTTTACGCGGGCTCCTGAAACCACTCTAGTATCAGAAGGTAAATTAGACGCCTGGGCCTTGTTTTATTTATAACTTCCACTAGGGGGTGCTGTCAGGTCACTTTTTTAAGTGGACTGAAATGCCCTAAGACCTGGCGAAGGAGCTGCCCAGCCTGACCTCCTGTCCTGGAAGAGCCATAGTCACGGACCGAGTGTCCTCTGTTGTCTTTGGCTGGCAGGATGTGGGAATGATCCCCAGTGACGAGGGGCACCTGCCTCCTGCCCTGAACATTTGGGTCCTGAAATACACTGCTTGGAAGAGAAATTCGCTATTAACAGCCTGCCTTGGCTCCCGGCTTTTCTGCCGAAATTGTGATTCAGGCACTTCTGTCCATCACTGCACTTACTGCCACAGTTGGGGAAGAGCGTCTGGTCACCCCGCAGCAAGGCCAGGGACAGGGCAGGAGAAAAATGCCACCCTGGAGACAGCTGATAAATCACTCTGCTTTCGGCTAGAAACTGCTTTTTCTCTTCATAGCGTCCACTGGAGCGACAGGAAGCCCTCCCAGCCCTTTCAGTGACTAGCAGGTGCTCTGAAGCGGCCCTGCTGTCCTTGTGGGCTGCTGAAAGCCACAAGGCTGCTTCTTGGCCGCCCCCACCACCCTTGCTCCCGCTCCCCTGCACCCACTGACCCTGACTTTCAGGTCCTGTTTGTGCCGCTCCCGCTGGTGGAGCCCTGCTTTGGGCAGCAGCTTAGCGGCCTGCAGGGGGCGCCATCCCTCTCCGCAGAACCACAGGCCTAGCAGGCCGGGGACAACAGCTCCTCCTGAGTGAAGAAGCCAGTGGGCCAAGAGTCCGGAGCCTCTTTGGCCAAAACGACAGGCCTGCCAGTGAAGGAACCGCAAACCAAATCTTCCTCCTTGAAGAAGGAGGTGCAGTGTCGACCTGACTTCTGCCAAAGGCTTCAGCTGCCTTGTGCAGAGTTGGTCTGCACCCAGGACGGGGGAACTGATCAGTCAGCGTTGATGGACGCTGCTTCTTATTTCACTGCCTGGGAAACAGACCTTCCGGGCTAGAATCGCTCAGTTGCGTTTGGCCCAAGACTGAAAGAGATTGAGGCCGTGATCATTATGCTTTTCTGCTATGGTTCGAGCCATTCCTATAGGTATTTCAGGGTCTTGGCTGCAGAAAATGACATCAGATTTAGTTTTTAACCTTTAAAACCAGGCCGATTATGATTCTGCTCCTTAGGGTGGAATTGGGCAGCTCTGCTTGGAAAAACATTGGGAAATTGCACAAGTTCCTCTAAAATTAAAGGTTGGTTTGGAGGTCCCACTGTGGCACAGCGGGATCGGCGGTATCTTGGAAGCACTGGGACGCAGGTTCGATCCCCAGCCTGGCACAGTGGGTTAAGGATCCGGTGTTGCCACAGGTGCGGCTTGGGTCGAAACTGCTGCTCGGATCTGCTTCCTGGCCTAGGAAGCCACGAGGTGGCCAAAACTGAAAGCAAAACAAAAACGTGGTTTGTCTGCAGAGTTCCAGAATCCTCGAACAGTGGTCACAGCCCAGTAATGAGGGAGGGAAGGACAGCCTCCTCCCCGCCTGCCTTCCCAGCACCGTTTTTGTTCTGTGCCAGGCTTGTGGCATTTTGATGCTCACAGGAGTCCCGCCTTCAGAGACAAGCTTTTTGGGCTCCTCTTCAGGGCAGACCATTGTCACACAAGGCTCACCGCTGAGGCGGTAGGACCAGGAGCTCCCTGCGTGCACAGACCGGACCCCCTGGGCAGGCGCTCTCTCGGGCGAGGCTGGCTGACCTCTGCACTGTGTTCTGGTGCAGGTTTTAACGCATATTTTTCATATATAAATTTTTCTAAAAGGCCAAATTTGGTGTCAGGTTTTATATGCAGGTCACGAAGAATTTGTATTTCATCCCCTGATTCAATGAAGGTCTTCTTTAGACTTATTAATAAAACAGTACTTTTTTTTAAATTAAAGGAAGATATTTATCAGTGGTCCGGTTTCCAGTCTCCTCGTGCTTTCCTCCTGCTCCTTGTCTCGTTGTCTGATCGTGACCTCTGATTCATAAACCTCAGGAATCCAGCATAGGCACCTTCGGCAGGGTGGGGATGGGTACCTGGTCGCTGGCTAGGAGTTTGACCAGGTTTGATGAGCCCCGAGAAAAGGCAGTAGGGACCCCTCCCAGCCACTGTGGCTCCGCCAAGAGCCAGTCAGGCCACCTTAGCCTTGTCTCCTTCTGTCCTTTCCTATTTTCATTTCTCTTGAGCGGATCACTGTGCCGATAGATTGAGAAGAAGGAGTGTGTTTGGTGAATTTCTGGGAGACCGAGCCAGCTGTGGGAGAGAGCTGACCGGTCAGCGTGTCACTGTCAGCCGGGAAGGAAGGCTGCCCTTGGCCCGGCTGGGTTGAACAGCTGTTGTCAATAACTGGAATCAGGCAGCCCAAATTGCAGGCTTTATACATCTTGGAGGAAGAGCTTATAAAGTAAATCAAAAGGCGGCTTTGCTGTGTCAGAGGAAAAATTTAGCATGAGTGAACATAAAGCAATACTCTCAGGTCCCCAGACAGACTATATAACAGCAGAAAGGGAAGGTCCATGAAGTGACGGGGCAGTGGGTGCAGGGGCGGCTGGCTTTAGTGGGTGACTCTGATGCACTGTCAGCTGCCTTTATTTCTGTGAGTCAGGTTTATCCGCTCCCCAGTGGGGTGGTTGGAAATTGACCCTCAGCTGCCTCCTGGGCCTGCTTCCTTCTTTCTAGGACTACCCAGGGCTCTCGGGCCTCCGAGGGGCCAGAAGCAGGGGTGTTGGCTGGGTCCTGGCTGCACCTGCTCGCCGTCTGTAAGCAGCTTCCCTGCTGCTTCGTGCTGGGGCTCGGCCCTGGCAGCTCCCTTTGTTTCTCGGCTGCTCTGCTCCAGAGGGGTTCCCAGGGCCCCTGACTGCAGCCCTCCTTGCTGTGCACCACGGGCCTGGGGGTCCGAGTCCCTGCCCTCCCTTATTTCCGCCCAGTCTCAGGGGGAGCTCCCCCCTTTCCCGTGACCTGCCTCATCCACCTCACCTGCTCAAGGCGATTCCCCCCTTCCCCACCCCTTGTGGGACCTTTGCACAAAATCCACCCTGGGGGCCGTTCGGGGCTCAGTGCCGGCCTCTTTTCGGGGGTGGGGGGGTACATCATATGTCTCCTACCAACTCCTCTGTCCTCCTTCATTAGAGCCGACACTGAGCCCGGGACCTGGCCTGAAGCTCAGCTGGAGTCAGTGATGAGCTCTGGCCTCCATGACCTCGGCTAAGGGGACCTGAGGTGGGTCACTAATGACAGACTAGCGTCCAGAACAAGGAAGGCGCAGGTCCTGCCCACCCCTGTGTCGTTTTCCTTTCTTTTCTTTTTTTCTTTTTTCAATTTTTGGCTTTTTAGGGCCACATCCGCGGCAGATGGAGGTTCCCAGGCTAGGGGTCAATTCAGAGCTGTAGCTGCCGGCCTACATCACAGCCACAGCAACACCAGATCCAAGCAGCGTCTGCGACCTACACCACAGCTCACGGCAACGCCGGATCGTTAACCCACTGAACAAGGCCACGGATTGAACCCGTAACCTCATGGTTCCTAGTTGGATTTGGTAACCACTGTGCCACGACGGGAATTCCAGTTCCTTTTTTCTTGATAGAGCAAATGTGGTGACAGAGCAGGGAGTGCCGTGGCTAGAATACACTTGGATTTCAGCAGGGCATCTGACGGCCTAAGATGAAATATGAAAGGCATAAAGATGCCGCTCCAGAAACCTCATTTCTACCCGCACATACATGTGTGTTTTTCACTTTGGTGACAGCTGCAGCAAAGATTTTATATCCCTCATTGTGAGAACCACGTTCTGAAGATGTTATTACAAACTGGATCTTGTCCAGGAGTTCCCGTCGTGGCACAACGGTTATGAATCCGACTAGGAACCATGAGGTTGTGGGTTCGATCCCTGGCTTCGCTCGGTGGGTTAAGGATCCGGCGTTGCTGTGAGCTGTGATGTAGGTCATAGACGCAGTTCGGATCCAATGTTGCTGTGGCTGTGGCATAGGCCAACGGCTGTAGCTCCAATTCAACCCTTAGCCTGGGAACGGCCATATGCTGCAGGTGCAGCCATTAAAAAAAAAAAAAACAAAAACTGGATATTGTCCAGAAAGCAGTAGGCAGACTGGTGAGGGCACTTAAAACCGTATTAGTGTGAGGAGTTCCCTTGTGGCTCAGTGGGTTAAGGACCTGGTTTTGTCACTGCAGTGGCTTGGGTTGCTATGGGGTGGGTTCAACCCCTGGCCCAGGAACTTCCACATGACACGGGATGGGCATGACCAAAAAAAAAAAGGGAAAGTTTCAGCATGGAAAGGAGACTCGCGAGGGCTATCTTGGGGAAGAGGGATTGAACTGCTTGTGTGACTTCAAAGCTAGGACCAGAGGGTAGAAGTTATATGGCCCCAGGTTTAAGCTCGTAGGTCATAAAGAACTTTCTGACCATTCGAGGGATAGGCAAGTGAGACGCTTGAATCCTCCCAGTGGGTGATGAGTTCCCCATGACTAGAGGCATTCAAGTGGAGGATGACTCCTTGTCAGGGACATTGAAGTGGAGAGCCGGACATCAGAGAGGAGGTGGATGAGTAGCCCTTCAGGGTCTTCCCATCCTGTGACAGGGTCGTTCTGTTATTAAGGGATCATCTCTCACCCCAGGAGTTGGGAGGGCAGAGCCCGAGAAACGTGTCAACAATTCTCTGTGATGGAGTGTTTTCTGTCTGCTCACTTTAACAGGCACGGCTGTGATTGATATTTCTTTCTTTTTTTAAGATTATATGCACATGCACACATATTTGCACGCACGCACACACACTCACACACACGAGTGCACGCGCACCGTCGATTTTCCCCTTGAAAGCCCTTGCAGGGAGGTGGATGACAGCTCCTTTCCTCGCAGCCTCGTGGACCACCCTGCTGCTAATGGACTGTTAGCCTCTTTCATGACAGGCCCCAGACCATGACGGCTGGCGTGGCAGCAGTGCCGCTGGCAAGAACCTGCCACTCTTGGGTCTCAGCCAGTTGACATTTGTGGTTTTGCCCTTTTCCAGACTGGGACAGGCCCCCCACCGTAACTGACTAATCTGCAGCGGTAGAAACCAGGTGGGGTCCCCTGCCTGAAGAAGTGACAGGGGCCGAGTCTGGCTCTTTCAGGAGGGCCTGCGACAGGTTCCGGGGTGGAGAGAAGGCTGTAATTGCAGGGCAAAGGGCAAAGCCCCCTTCGGTGCCCCGACCCATGTCGAGATGCAGGCGCTCTAGGAGGGTCCTGGGCATCTTGAGACAACAGGAAGGGCCTTTGAAAAATTAATTTTTGGAGTTCCCATCATGGCTCAGTGGTAACGAATCCGACTAGTATCCATGAGGACGAAGGTTTGATCCCTGGGCTCGCTCAGTGGGGTAGGGATCCAGTGTGGCCGTGAGCTGTGGCGTAGGTTGCAGATGCTGCTCAGATCTGGCATTGCTGTGGCTGTGGCGTAGGCCGGCGTCTACAGTTCAGATTTGACCCCTACCCTGGGAACTTCCATATGCTGCAGGTACAGCCCTAAAAAGACAACAAAAAAGTTGCCCCCATTAGGGCCACAGTGGCTTTAATGGGGAGGCCAGGCATTGTGTGTGTTGGTCTGTCAAATGTCTATTGTCACAGCTCCTGTCACGGCGCAGCGGTTAACGGATCCGACTGGGAACCGTGAGGTTGCGGGTTCGATCCTGGGCCTTGCTCAGTGGGTTAACGATCCGCCGTTGCCATGGACTGTGGTGCAGGTTGCAGATGCGACTTGGATCTGGCGTTGCTGTGGCTCTGGTGTAAGCCAAAGCAACAACAGCTTTGATTAGACAGGAGCCTGGGAACCTCCATATGCCGCGGGTGTGGCCCTAAGAAAAAAATGTCTGTTGTCAGCTGCCCTCCATAGGCAGTGGGACTAGGGCTTTACTCCCTGTCCTAAGTCAGCACGGGCGCCCGGCTTGGGGCTCAGCACTGGGTCTCAAGCCCTGGTGTTGAAGGACTGAGTTACACGGGCTGCACTGCAGGGCTGACCGACGGGTGTGCTTTCAGACCCCTGCGTCACATCTGCTGCCCTTGAGCAGCAAGGGGTGGGGGAGAGGAAGGGGAACTTGGCCGTCGCTCTTAAGATCTTTTAAGATCCAGCTCGTCTTCCTGGTACATGGAAGCCTCTAAATCAGTGTTTGCTGAATGACTGAGTGATGACGGTAATACAACTATCAGTATGTGCCAGGCATTGTTCTCAAAGCTTGAATACATTCTTTGAAGCCTCGTAACGCGTTCACGAATGGGGTATTAAAGTCTTTTTATCCTGAAAGAGGAAACCGAGGTTGAGGGGAATTATTGTATTTGCCCAGGGTCACCCAGCTAGTAGGTGATGGGGCCATGATTTTAACCTTGCGTGGTTTCCATACAAGTTCAGCTTCTCATTTCTGTCTTTGGATGTCCTGCAGCACCGAGGACACTAGGACTCAGTCAGGTGGTCCGCCCTTGGGAGTGGGAGAGGGGTGAGGATAAGGCTGAGGGTGGAGGGTGCCTGAGAAGGGAGCTTCAGAAGTGTCAGCGGGTGACACAGCCTTGACAATGTCCCTGACCCCACCCAGCGCTCTTAGGCAGGGGCTCCTCCGGTTGCTCCCAAGCGTGTGTGAGTGGCTGGGCTGGCCCATGGAGGTGGTTCCCATCAGGGGGTAGGTCCCATCCCTGTGCGACAGCCACCTCCTTGCTGGTGACGCTCTAACGACGGGAAGCCGAGAGCCCGAGTCCCTGCAGAAGAGAGCAGCAGTTGGAGGTACAGGAGGTCCCACGAGCTGGGCATAGCCCTTGGCCCTAGCACCGGTCTGGGGCCCCCTCAAAGCCCCCGCCCTGTGCCCTGCAGTACCCCTGGGAGGCCGGCTCTGTGGAGATAATAATGAAGCCCCTGTCTAACCCGCTCTGCCTGGTTAGGTTTCCTCTCAGATCTGCCCGTCCCCGAACCACGGAGAGTGAGTGGCCACGCGTGCCGCTGCCTGCCCAGAACGACACGGGAAGGGGCATTCCCAGCTTAAATTTCTGCCCCTGTTCCCCCATCCGTCTGTCTTCATTTTCTCTCTTTCTTGCCGTCCTCATACAGCCACTGACTCAACAGTGACTCCACTTCCTGAGAACGTGGCCGGCAGGGCTCCTGCCCACATTCCCCCATCTACCTGTCTTTTTGTTTGTTTGTTTGTTTGTTTAGGGCCGTATATACAGCATATGGAGATTCACAGGCTAGGGATCTAATCGGAGCTGTAGCCATTGGCCTACACCACAGCCACAGCAACACAGGATCCAAGCCGTGTCTGCGATCTACACCACAGCTCACGGCAATGCCGGATCCTTAACCCACTGAGCAAGGCCAGGGATTGAACCTGTGTCCTCACGGATGCTGGTCAGATTCATTTCCACTGTGCCACGACGGGAACTCCCGCCTGTCTTTTCTTTCTTGCTTGCTGTCTGAGTCAAGAGTGGCCATTTCAGGCTTGTGGGTGACTCTGCTTCCTGAGAACTGGCCGGCAGGGAAGGGGGTGGGGGAGGCCGAAAGAGCCCCTCCCTCCCGTCCAGGTGAGAGTTACACGTGTTTGGGACACAGATTTAGTCTTTGGGTGTATTGAGAAGAGGCTGATGCATGTCAACCGTTGAATAAGCCCTGACAACAACAGTACAGACCGCAGAGGTGGGGGCACTGGATGGAGCTAATCGGGAAGGCTTCCAGGAGGAGGTGATGATGTGTCATGATCAAGGCTTCCAGGAAGAGCCGCCCATGAGGGGGAGGGTCTCCTCAGAAGTTGAGGTGCCGGTGGTGGACAAGTTGGTGGACAGCTGTTCCCAACTTGCACAGCTGGAGAAAGTCCCTTGGTCGCTACCTGAGCACGTCGGCAAAGTTTTCCTTCATCGACCTCTTTGGCAGCGCAGCCAGACACCTTTGGCATCGAGGCAGAGGTGCTAAGGGCCATCGCACTGCTGGCAAGATCACAGCCCGAAGAACGGAAAACCGTGACACCTGCTCCCTGAGAAACAGGAGGGGATGGCCCGGCGTTAAATCAGCCGAGGCTGCCAATGCCTGATCAAGATGAATGGGCCGGAGGGACGAGGCCCAGGGAAGGCGCGTGTTCGGAGACCGGGAAGACCGCCTCCCTCTGGGCTGCACTGAGGCGGGGGAGTGCTGGTGACAAGAAGCCAGATGCACGGGAGGCGCCGAGGGGGTCCGAGGCCACTTCTAGCTTACTCTTCTGCTGACCAGAGTCCATCACTGAGAACCCACTTCGGGCCAGCTCTGTCCCAGGACTCAAGATAAATGAGGAATGCCCTTGACTTTTAAGGGCTTGTAGTGAGTTGGTGGGGAGGGAACACAAATGTAAGTTATCCGATGCCATCTCAAGTATCATAGCGGAGGCAAAAATGGTAGTGGGAGGAGGGCAGCAGAGCTGCCTTCTTCCACTCCCCGCTGTCGCAGGGCCGGTTAGTTCACTCCTCATGACAAAGGCGTCTTTCTCAGCTCTGCTTCTCTCTGGCGCCATCTGCAGGCGGCTGTGAGACCAGTCAGTCATCCGCAGTTAAATGAGCACGTATTAGGTTCCAGTTCTGTGCTAGGCTTCGGTATAAGGGTGAATGAGACCCGGTTTCTATCAGCAGGAATCCCACAAGCCCAGAGCAAAGACAAACAGGCACGCCTTACATCACTTGTGGAACTTAACTGGTCAAACACTCATGGAGTTTGAGAGCGCTGGCTTTAATGAAGTCCAGGTGGATAGCTCACACTATGGATGTGCTCATTATATTATCCTGTGTAACCCCTATGAGCTTCTGGTTCCTTCTCTACAAAGGAGGATGCTAGTATTTGCCTTGTAGGGTAATTTTGTGTTTAAATGAAATGCTGTTCAGAGAGGACTTAGCATGGGGCCTGGAACGTAGCAAGCATCTCATAAAGTGAGTCCCCTTTCTTCTTAAAATTGATGAATATCCTCTTTTTTATGTTTTTGCTTTTTTTTAGGGCTGTTCCTCGCGGCATATGGAAATTCCAAGGATAGGGGTCGAACCGGAGCTGCAGCTATCGGCCTACAGTACCACAGCCACAACAATGCACGATCGGAGCTGTGTCTTCCACTTACACCACTGCTCATGGCGATGCTGGATCTTTAACCCAATGAGTGAGGCCAGGGATCAAACCTGCATCCTCATGAATATTAGTCGGGTTCGTTACCGCTGAGCTGCGATGGGAACTCCTGATGAATATTTCAGAATGTGGTTGAATCTGTATCATCTTAGACTTCCCTGCCAAGGAGCAGAGGACCCATGGCTGACATGACGGTGTTCTTCACCGTGCCAGCACAATCCCCAATACATTCATTCATTCACTCAACAAACATTACTGAGCACCTGATAAGTATCAGACACTGTGTTAAAAACTGCAAATAGAAGGTGAGCAAGACCAGGTCCCTGCCTCATGGAGCTTATACAATAGTACGGGAGACAGAAAAGAAAAGAAACTCTTCATGGTGAAACTCTGTGTGTCGGGGTGGGGTCCCGCTGGTGATTTCCTGGAGCGCTGTGCTCTGGCACCTGCACAAGGTTCTAGGGGGAAATGGAGGGGTGACCCATTTGGAGCCTCCGTCTCAGGGAGATTGGAAACCCAGTGGGATGACTCTGGGAAACTTACCCTCCCTGCTCTAGAGCTCAGTACTCCTGAGGTGCTTGGCCTTGGGACCAGAGACTGTCAACGTGGCTTCCTGTTTGAGTGCCCCACGGCCCGGGAGCCTGGCCACTGAGCAGGTGCTAAGAGAGTGTTGGATGGAGAGACAGAAGGTCTTAAGTACGGTCTAGTGGCCTGTCCTTCCGAGGGCCTTCAGGAATCTCTAGGTTAAAGGAGTTATCGGGGGACCCTGTTTCCCAAGCGCTCTCTGGCAGGGGTAACATCGTGTTTTTGGGCCCCCATCAAAGTTCACCCCGGGAAGGGCATGCAGAAAATATCTGAAGTCTGTTTTACCAGGGCTGTCATTATATTAAAAAAAAAACAACAAATCAGGAGCTCCTGCTGTGGCACAATGGGATCGGCAGCATCTTGGGAGTGCTGGGATGCAGGTTCGATCCCCAGCTCGGTGCAGTGGGTTAAGGATTCAGCGTTGCCGTAGCTGCGGCTTAGGTCGCGACTGCGGCTCAGATCTGATCCCTGGCCTGGAAGCTCCACATGCCGTGGGGCAGCCAAAACTGAAAAAAAAAAAAAAAATTGCCCACACGCATGTGTGAGCACGTGTGTGCATGTGTGTACGGCCTGCGGGGACACCCGCTCCTCTGCTCCCTCATCAACAGGGCAGCTCTCCTCTGGGTGTTTGAGAAGAGCCGAAAATTAATGGAACTCAATGCAGTGAGCGACACCTTGTAAAACAATCTCAGTTACCAGATAACCAATCTCCGGGCCGTCCGGAGGATAAAGGAAACCATGGGGCTGTGAGCAAACGATAGCCCGGAGCCTCGGGGGCCGGGCCAGGAGATGGAGGCTTCGTTATCCTGCCAGCTCAGAGCAGAGGTGGGCACGGGGTGTGCTGCCCCCTGGAGAAGAGCCATTCCTTTTCCCAGGGACAGAGTGGGGCCGAGATGACCGAGTCGGTCAGGTGGGAATTGCTCTCTGTCACCCGCGCCCCGGGCCCTCGGGCGGCCACCGGGCGGCCACCGGGCGGCCACCGCTCATCCCGCTTTGCCTGAGAGCCAGGAGGAGCTCTGCTTCCCCAGGTGTCTTCTGGGGAAGGACAGGCCGGCTTCGGAGACCCCACTGCCAGCCCGGGAGATCCGTGGTGCCTGATCTCCAGTCCCTCCCGGTGACCCCAGCCTGGGTGGCTGGGAGGAGGGGGTCTTCATGTTCACCCCGGATCTAAGCCGCGGCAGCCGCCCAGTCTGTCCACACTGCCCACCTGAAACCAGAGGGACGGGGGCAGGGCACAGCCTTTAGAAGAATGACATAGCTGTTGAGGATACGATAAAAACAGGTTTGAGCTGATTAGGCCCCAAATGGCGAAAGATTCGAAAGATTCGACTTCCAGTTGACCTTGAGCCTCATTAGGCGCTCTTGGTGGCACATTAGCATCTAAATGACACGCCCACGGGTGCCAGGACAATTCAGAGGGGGACAGTAAAAGGCCAGAGGTGGGTGGCGGCCCAGTTCCCAGAACCCCGCCCTGTTCCCCCTGAATCAGTGCCCAGCAAGGTTGGAATAATGCTCCCACTCTTTAGCCTATGAATGACCCACCACCCTTTGTCTCTCCCAATAAATCTGTCGCAGGAAGGGGGACCCCTTTCAGGGCCCGAGAATGCACTCTTGTCTGACACTCAGTAATGAGCTGAGGAGACACACGTCCTGACAAAGTGAGAGGCGCCCGGGGCAGAGAGCCTCAGGGTAAAAGGGACCCAGGCTCGTGTCTCTGGTTTTATGGGAAGGGGGTTCGTTTCGGGTTGTCTCTGGTCAGTCTTCTTGCTCGGCCCGAGCTTGGTCTGGTCCAGGGTCCTTCCTGATGGCATGTAGGGCTTTCAGCCAAGACAGATTCCTGTGCCAAGGACCCTGGGAGGCTGGTTGTCTCTTCCCCACTTGGGGCCCATCCCCAGTCCTCCCGGTTAATCCAGGCAGCACCCCGTTCCTTCCCAGGGCCTCCTGCTGTGAGAGGCTCCTGTAACCGGCTGTTTAGCTGCCTGGCCAAGGTGGGCGGTTTTGGTCAACGGTCCCCTAACGAATCTACTTACCCATTGCTTTGCCCCTTGCCGAGTTCATTCTGTGCTGAGACAAAGAACCTGAACTTCAGTAAGTAACTAAAAATCAGTGGGTTTAAGTCCCAGTTGAGCTCACGGGGAGTATGTCCATTCTCTGGGCGCAGAGGTCTCTGCCCCGCCTCCCAGCGGCAGCTGGTTTCACAGGCTGAGCGGTTAGGTGACTTGCCCAAGGTCACAGGGCCACAGAACGGTGGATCCTTAACCCAAATCAAGGTTTTTCCAACCCTAAAGGCAGCACTCATTTGGTTAAAACTCTTTTTCATTTTCAGAGCTTCTCCCCCTTTCTTACGAAGGGCGGGGGGGGGCGGGGAGTGGTGGGTTATGGTTTTTTTAATACATCTCATTTTCAATTTAAATGTCCTTTAAAATATTGAAAGAACTGCAGCTGCCTCTCTCATCTTTGTCTCCCTCTCACTCTCCTCCTGCTCGCGCCTCCCCATCCCTTCTCCCGGCTCTTCCTGAGCTCCCGCCCGCACATGGGGGCTGTGGCCCTGGGTGTTGGAGGAGAGGGTGAAGGGAGAGGGTTGAGCGAGCCAAGAGAGAGGGGGAAAGATGATTCTATTTGCTTGAGCAGTCTGACTCCCCCAGGTCATCTCAGCCGTCCCTCTGATCTGGAGCAGAAGCGTGGCCCCTGCAAATTTGGAAGACATCATCTTTGCATGTGAACAGCTTCAGACAAAGCTGCCTACAGAGGAGTTCCCATCGTGGCATGACGGGACAGGCGGCATCTTGGGAGTTCTGGTTCACAGGTTTGATCCCCAACTTGGCACAGTGGATTAAAGATCTGGTGTTGCTGCAGCTGCAGCCTAGATCGTGTCTGTGGCTCAGATCTGATCCCTGGCCTGGGAACTTGATATACCACGGGGAGGCCAAAAAAAAAAAAAAAAAATTGCCTGCAGAAACCCACACTGCAGTGTCTCACTGTCCTTGTCCTCAGTTCTGCTGCTGTCTGACCTGAATTAGGTTCTCATACACGCGATCGATCACCTTTGAGACTAAATGCGATTCCAGGATGGAGTTATGATACATGACGCCCACCTTACAGATGAGGAAACTGAGGCTCCTGCAGCAAGTTTAAGCACCCTGCTCTCAATATCCCCAAACAGATTCATCCTTGCAAGGTCCTAGGCCAGTGGTAAAGCCGGGCTTAGAAGCCAGGCCCTGTGACCCCTCCCGCAGGGCTCTTCCCACCAGGCTCTGCGCTGTGGGCCAGCGTCTCGACCCCGGTGGCCGCCTTGAGAAGGCGGCACTGAGAAGCAGGGGTCCAGCCCATGACAGAGATAAAGAGCAAGCAGAGAGGCTGGTCTGATCTTTTCGAGAGCAGCGATAGCTCCCCGGGTGAGGTAAAGCAAACAAGCAGGAGACGCCCGCCGACTGGGAGATAATCTCTGAGAAATGATGGAGGGCCCGTAGCTCTGGCAGCTGCGGGGCTGCATCTGGTCCCTGGTGCTGACGCGAGCTCTGCCTACAGATCCACATTGTCACCGGCTTGTTGGAAAAACAGATGTTATTGTCCTCTGCTCCCATCCCTTGGTCCCTAATAGACACTTAAGTGCAGGAGGGGGAACGGAGAAATGGGGAAAGAATTGTGCGTCTATTTCAGGCTCTTTTTGGAAGGTGGTACATCTGTGGCCATTGGAGCTGGGATAGGATGGGTGCAGGAAAGGACCTCCTTCCTCCCTCACCCCGCGCGTTCCTGGGCCAGCCTGCAGGAGGAGCTGCCCTGGGGTCCCTCATCCAGGCCAGTGGGTGCGGAGGGCGGCTTCTGGGAGGGGGGGGTGCCTTCCTCCTCTCCTGGGTCCAGAACTCAGACTGCACCCTAAGCCGATGACGGGGAAGGGAAGGTGGGGCCCTCTGGTCTTCTGCCTAGACTCCCAGAATTTGGGGGGTTGAATAAGGTCAAGGGCTGATGAGATCAAAGTCTTGGGTTCCATTTTTTTGGGGGGGGAATTCTGCTGCTGAGCACGTTTCTTTTTCCTCCCATTTTAAAAATTAAAGTATAGTTGATGTGCAGTGTTGTGCCAGTCTCTGCTGCAGAGCAGGGCTGAGCACATTCTCAAAGGCAAAAGCCCTGCATTTGACAGCATCATGCTGGTTTGCAGGTGAAAACTTTTCATGGGAACAGCACATCCTCTTACAGCAGGTCACCATGGCTATGATTCAGTGGGAGCTCAGAGCCTCTCCTGCACCTAAATAGCTCTGCAGCAACCTGCCTGGTGCCTCGGATTCCATCAGTCCATCCTGTGAATGAAGGCATTATATCTCCCAAAGGTCCTTGCTAAAATACACATGCCTAACTGAGGAGGGCTCATAGAGGGCAAGAAGGAAAAAAAAACCTGCCTGTCACTGTGGCAAACAGAGGATGGAGCCCTAAATAATGAATGCCATGCAAGATGGGTAAGTTTTTTCTTTCTTTCTTTTTTTTTTTTTTAAAGCTATGCCTGCAGCATGTGGAAGTTCTCCAGCCCTGGGTTTGAGTCCATGCCACAGCAGCTACACAAACTGCTGCCATGACGATGCTGGATCCTTCACCTGCTGTGCTACAAGAGAACTCCAGGATGGGTAAGGTTTTTTGGTTATTTTATTTTATTTATTTTACATTATTTTTTGCTTTTTAGGGCCACACCTGAGTCATATGGAAGTTCCCAGCCTAGGGGTCGAATTGGAGCTGCAGCCGCCGGCCTGCACCACAACTATAGCAACGATGGATCCAAACCGCATCTGCAACCTACACCACAGCTCATGGCAACGCCAGATCCCAGACCCACTGAGCGAGGCCAGGGATCA
>PVHT021183551.1:3056363-3111004 GCA_004024745.2 Catagonus wagneri
GCTTCGACCCCTGGCCTTGCTCAGTGGGTTAAGGATCCGGCTTTGCCATGAGCTGTAGTGTAGGCTGCAGATGCAGCTCAGATCCTGCATTGCTGTGGCTGTGCTGTAGGCCGGTGGGTACAGCTCTGATTAGACCCCTAGCCTGGGAACCTCCATATGCCACCGGGGTGGCCATAAAAGGACAAAAAGACATAAAAAAAAAAAAAAAAAGAATTATCCCATGGAGTTACCATTGTGGCTCAGCATGTTAAGAACCTGACTAGTATCCATGGGGATGCAGGTTCAAGCCCTGGCCTTGCTCAGTGGGTTAAGGATCTGGCGTTGCCGTGAGCTGTGGTGTAGTTCGCAGACGCAGCTCAGATCTGGTGTAGCTGTGGCTGTGCCGTAGGCTGGCAGCTGCAGCTCCAATTCAGCCTCTAGCCCGGGAACTTCCATATGCTGCAGGCGCGGCCTTAGAAAGAAAGAAAAATAATAATTATCCCACACCTTTTGCCCCTAACTAGAGCGCGGGAGGAAAACTTTTAACACTCTGCTGACCCTCAGACCCTGGAGGCTCAGAGACTGGGCCACCTCTGTTCCAGCAGGTGCCTCCTCCACATCTCAGGGAGTATAAAGGGCAGAGACGGGGTGGATGGAGGCCCCCGCACCTCATCTATCCCCCACGCCCCTGGGGCCTCACCTCAACTCACCCCCTGCTCTGGGCCTGTCTCCTCCCCTAGCGGAGGCCGAGGGGCTGATTGCAGGCGAACTCAGGCCCCCAGCCAGGGGCTTCCCAGGGGCACCCGGACAACTTAGACGTAAAAAGAGAGAACTTCATCCTTGAGGGGGGTGGGAGAGACCCTGCCGTGCCCCCCTTTCCTGATGGGTATCGGGGAACTAATTAACTGGGGAGGTGCCCACCAGGCAGGTATGCCCTTTGCTACCTCTTGCTGCTTAATATGCAGAACTCCTTCCACCTCCTTATAGCAGAACTTCTAACAAAGTCACATGTAAAGTACATTAGGATTCGCCCGGGATGTTTTGCATAAAGACGGGTGTTATGGTTGGTGACGACTCTAGGCGAGCACAGGCAGGCTTACTGGACAACGGGGCAGAGGGAGGGCTTGTCGCCTCCCCCCGAGGCCCCACCGCTCTGTCCTGCTCCAGGAAGTGCTCAGGAAGGTTCTGCCCAGTTTCTTAGTACCCCCCCCCCGTTGCCCCCACCAGCTCCTCCCACCTTCTGCCCCAGCAAGAAGACACCGTCCATCAGCTTGTCCCACATGCCCCAGTGACAAGGGGGTGGATGAGGAACGCTGTCCGGGAGAGAATGGAAGGAAATTGGCCAGAACCCTCAAAGGCCATCTTACCTCCAGGGTTTCCTTCTCCCCCCTACCCCACTCTTCTGTTCACAGCCCTCCCCCCTCTTCTGCTCGCCTGTTTGTTTCAGCAGAAGAGCAAAAGGCTTTACCATAAGGAAGGACTTGGGGTGGGGAGGCGCCCTGGGAAGTTGGAAAACCATCTCCTTGTCCCAAGCAAGGACTCCTAATCCAACAGCCCTAAAGCTGGTGACAATGCCCTAGTCACGTCCCAGGCCTGGGACCTGGGCTGGCCAGATGGGTCTCCTCAAAGCATAATCTCTGTTGGACGTCCCTAGGGGCCAAGTGGTTGGGGATTCAGCGTTGTCACGGCTGTGGTATGGGTTTGATCCTTGGCCGGGGAACTCCTACATGGATGGTGTCAAAAGTCAAGAGAGTGGTTGCCCTTTATTGGGATGGAGGGGCTAGATCAAAGGGGGGCTTCCTGGCACAAGTTACACAAGTGCATTCACTTTGGGCAGCTTCATTTTACCATACATACTCTTACATTTGTGACTTTATTTATTATGTTTATTTAAAAAAATTTTTGTGGCCGCTCCCATGTCGTTTGAAGTTCCCAGGCCAGGGGTTGAATCTGAGCCACAGCTATGGCAATGCTGGATCCTTTAACCCACTGTATCAGGCCAGGGATCGAACCCGCACCTCTGCAGAGATCCGAGCCACTGCCAGTCAGATTCTTAACCCACTGAGCCACAGTGGGAATCCTTGTGACTTCTGCGTGCATGTTATATCTCAATAAAATATTTACCCCCCAAAACTCTTTTTTAAGTAGCAACTGTTAATTGCTTCCATAGTTATACTATGGAAATGAAATAATCTCTGTGAGGGTGGGGTGGAAAAAGTAGTTGAAAGCAGTGCATAATCCACAATTATTTCTGACCTGGCCCCGGACTGAGGGTATTACACACAACATGGGCTTGTTTTGGAGTTCCCTTCATGGCTCAGTGGTTAATGAACTCGACTAGGAACCATAAGGATGTGGGTTCGATCCCTGGCCTCGCTCAGTGGGTTAAGGATCTGGCGTTGCCGTGAGCTGTGTTGTAGATCGCAGACGTGGCGCAGACCGTGCATTGCTGTGACTGTGGCGAAGGCCGGCAGCTGTAGTTCCAGTTTGACCCCTGTCCTGGGAACTTCCATATGCTGCAGGTGCGGCCCTAAAAGGCAAAAAAGGGGGGGGGGCTTTTTTGTAAAGGATTTGCTTCTGTAAGTGTGCGTGCTCTTGCTGCTATTAACATTCATCGCAATTTCTGAATGCATACCACTCTGCCCTGGGGGCGATGGTCTGGAAGACTTCTGGGTGGCAGTGAGGTCAGATCTAGGCAGGACTAAGGCTTTGAGGTAGGTGAGCTCCTTTCGCCTTTGTCCCGTCCCCAGTGTTGGATGCGGTCACTGTTCAGGTCACTGCAGTGCACATTTCTCTCTGCTTTGATGGCACCAAAGTCAGGTCTTTTTTTTTTTGGTCTTTTTAGGGCTGCACCTGTGGCATATGCAGGTCCCAGGCTAGGAGCCTACATCACAGCCACAGCAATGCAGGACCCATGCCGTGTCTGTGAACTACACCGCAGCTTGTGACAATGCCGGATCCTTAATCCACTGAGCGAGGCCAGGGATCAAACCCACGACCTCATGAGTAACAGTGGGGTTCGTTACCACTGAGCTATGAAGGGAACTCCCAAAGTCAGGGTTTTTTTTTTGGTCTTTTTGCCTTTTATCTAGAGCCGCACCCGCGGCATAAGGAGGTTCCCAGGCTAGGGGTCTAACAGGAGCTGTAGCTGCCGGCCTTCGCCACAGCCACAGCAACGCGGGATCTGAGCCGCTTCTGCAACCTACACCACAGCTCACGGCAACGCCGGATCCTTAACCCACTGAGCGAGGCCAGGGATCGAACCCACATCTTTATGGTTCCTAGTCGAGTTCATTAACCACTGAGCCACGAAGGGAACTCCCCCAAAGTCAGGTCTTGAATGAGAGCCACTGCCTCTTGGTTTGAAGGATCTGGAGAGCCTGACACCAGATTGGTGACAGTGGTCCCTTGTTTGCAACAAGCCCTCCCCCACCCCAGGGCTCATCCCCTTTGCAAGGTGCCCTTACCTCACGCTTCTTATCAAGAGGCAGAGTCTCCTTCGCAAATCCTCGAATCTGGGGTGGTCTTTGACTCACTTGGGCCAATAGAAGATGACGGAAGTCAGGCAGGACAAGTTTCCAGCCCAGACCTCAAGGGGCCCTGCGGCTCCTGCTCTCTTCCACGTGGGACTGTCCTGAGACCAGCAGGTGAACGAGTCGGATCCAGCCTCCTGAAAGGGGAGAAGCCACACGAAGCAGAGATGAGCCGTCCCAGCAGAGGTCCCCAGACCACTCTGCCGACAGCCAGCACCAGCCGCCAGGCGTCTTCATGAGGCCAGTCTTTGACCTGCGCAACCGCCGGCTGACTGCACACGAGCCCAGCAGGGACGGGCCCAAGTTGTCTCTCAGCATCACGAGTAAACGCCAGAGTTCCCATCCTGGCGCAGCGGTAACGAACCTGACTAGGGTCCATGAGGTTGCGAGTTCGATCCCTGGCCTCACTCAATGGGTTAAGGATCCGGTGTTGCTGTGGGCTGTGGTGTAGGTTGCTGATGTGGGTTGGATCTCATGTTGCTATGGCTGTGTGATGTAGGCCATCAGCTATAGCTCAGGTTTGACCCCTCGCCTGGGAACTTCCATATGCCGCAGGTATGACCCTTAAAAAAAATAAAGAAAAAAATACCTCCGTTGTCACTGTAAGCCACTGAGTGTTGGGGTGGTCGTCACACAGCAGTTCCTAACAGGTACGGCTGCTAACGCCCTTGCCTGAGCGCCCGCTGGCCAGTGCCATCTCGCTACGTGACAGGAGCATGCCCTCAGGTGCACTGTCCCTTTTTCCAGCCATAGACCCCAGAAACCACTTTTTGCCCCAGATTCGCCTCTTCGTGCATCCCCACCAGTTTCCAGGGCAGGCCCGGCAGTGCCCATTCCTCTTTATTAGTTTAACGTATGTTGAAGCCTCCAAATAGATGCCGGGGCCCAGGTAGAGCAGATGAAATGTGACTAAGTTCTGGGGGATGATTGATAATGAGCAGAGACTGGAAAATCAATTGTGTTAATTCCTGGTCTGTCACTGGGACCGAGAATTAATGAGAAAATCTGTCTAACTTAATGGTATTTACACATTATACAGAGTGTGATAAAATTGTCCGCAGGTGCCGGCTGGCGTTCCAATTCCAGAAGACTCGCAGAGCCTGAGGGGCCAGCAGGTCTAAGCCGGACAAGGAGAGACTTACTGAAGCCCCCCAACTACCCCGCTAAGCCCCAGGTCCCGGGCCCTGGCGTGGGTCTCGCTGGCATGGCTGGTCCCTGCCTAGTGCGGGCCATCCAGCTGGCAGTGTTGAGGGCCACGCTGGAGGGCACTTTAATGGGCTGCTTCGAGGACAGCCGCTCCAGAAGCCATGTGGGCAGTTGGACTACGGCCAGGCACGGGTTCGGCCTCCGGTGTGGGCAGGATCTGAGAGACTCAGGTGGTCCTCCTGACCCCCAGGCCCTCCCCCGAGGGAAGGTCCGTGCCAGCCTGTCCTATACCACACCTGCTGACCAGTCACTCCCGGAAGGCGCCTGGAAAAGCCTGACGGACACTGGTGGGAAATCCTGCCTCAGGGTCTGAGTGTTTGCTCCCCTGAAATTCTGTAGAGCAGGGCTTGTCCTGACTAGGCCGGTCAGGGAGGTACCCCCAAGAACCCCCCAAATCCTGGTGTTCACACTCTTGTGTGGTCTTCTTTCATATGAAATAGGACTGATCCGGGTCGAGCCACAGCAACGCCAGATCCGAGCCACGCCTGTGACCTATACCACAGCTCATGGCAACTCGGGATCCTTACTTAACTCACTGGGTTATCCTCGTGGATACTATCAGGTTCATAACCTGCCGAGCCACGATGGGAACGCCCTGCCTTCTTATGTCTTGTATCACTCATGGAGAAGTCACCACCATGGGGGGAGGCCGTGTGGAGAAGAACTGAGGCCTCCTGCCAACAGCCAGCCCCGTGGGAGGAAACCATCTTGGAAGCAGGGCCCCCAGACCCGGTCCAGCCTGCAGATGCCCACGGCCCTGGCTGACACCTTGACTGCGACCTCAGGAGAGACCCAGAGGGAGCTTGTTCTCGAATTCCTGACCCACAGAGACTGGGAGAGATCATAGATGTCGGTGTTTATTGTTATTTTAAGCGGCTATGTTTGGGGGTCATTTGTTACGCAGCAGTGGATAACTAATACAGGTGAGGAGCAAGACGGGTGGGCAGGGCCAGGGAGAGCTCACCTGGGGGATGTTTCGCTGGAGGACAGCTCACTTTGGGTGTGGAACTGATGGAAGACATCCCCTGTACCTTCTCTACATGACTGAAGTGAAATCCACTTCTGTGTTTTGCTCTTTCCCCCAAAACACCCTGCCTTTTCCATCTCCACACCTAATAAGCTGCGTTCTCTGCTTAGAATGCCCTTTCCGCTGCCCCTCCTCTACCTCTTCTCTTTCTCTCTTTCCTCCTGAGGTGAACTCCTACTTAACCGTCAAGACCCAGCTCAGATGTGCCTTCCCAGTCCCTATTGGGAAATTTTTGTCACCTTCTTTGGCACCCTGGTGATACCCTATTTTTAAATATATCCGAGGCGATTAAGCTGATTGGTTCCATGAGCTCTGGCTGGAGTTTAGAACTCGAATTTCATTAATCAACTCTGCTTTCCCTCCCTCCCTATTCACCGAGGAGGCGCTTGGTGTAAGGCAGTTAAATAAATAAATGAATGAGCAAGCATCAAAGGCCAGCTTGGGGACGAAGAAAGGGTCCACATGAAGTCGATGTAGCAGGAAGGGGGGCAGAGCTTGCCCTGTATGAACGGGAGGGGTGCGGGCTGGTCATTGGTCTGTGTCTGTGTTTCGGGTCTGCTCATCCTAATTCGGGTGAGAGAGCCCTTTCCTCCTACCTCCCCCAGAGCTTCCGGGGTCAAGAGACAAGGCATCCGGAGGCCCCGGAGGCCCTGTGTCCCCATCACATCCCTTTCCGGATCCCCGCCCTTCCTCGCTCACTGTTTCGCGTGCCCACAGGCAGCCCCCCAGAGTCCCTTCCCTTCATTCTAACCTGGAGGGCAGGTGAGTGGCAGCCAGATGGATCCGAATTCTCAGACAGGTTTAAAGGTCTGTTCCCAGAGCCCCCGGGCTCATTTCTCCTTTTTCTGCGTCCGAAGTGCCAAGGCAGCAGTTTGGATCTCAAACGCCTGAGCAGGGGGCGGCCAAGTTCTTTGTTGCACAGAATGAATTTGTTATGTGCAGATTCTTTGGCCTGAAGGATCGCTTAATGTCCTTATGTCACACAGTGTCCCAGCCTGGCCGGTGCTCAGAGGCAGAAGAATTGCCTCTCTTGCCAGAGGAAGGCTGAGGGGGCTGAGGTCAGGGAAAGGTCCCCTCCCTGCAGACTCTAGTCCTACTGCTGGCTGCTCCTGCCTATTTGTTTTTTGGGTTTTTTTTTGATCTTTTGTCATTTTATGGCCGCATCCACGGCATGTGGAAGTTCCCAGGCTAGGGGTCTAATCAGAGCTGTAGCCTCCGGCCTACACCACAGCCACAGCAACGCGGGATCCAAACCGCGTCTGCAACCTACACCACAGCTCACGGCAACACTGGATCCTTAACCCACTGAGTGATGCCAGGGATCGAACCCACAACCTCATGGTTCCTAGTCGGATTCGTTAACCACTGAGCCACGACGGGAACTCCCGCTCCTGTCTATTGACTACCCTGCAAAGTCAGGTTCCAGAGAAAGAAGACTGAGGTCCCGCAGCAGGAAGCACAGAGCTGAGATTTGCTCCCAGCCCTATCTGACTTCAAAGACCCCTGCCTTTGGAGTTCCCGTTGTGACTCAGTGGATTAAGAACCCAACGAGTATCCATGAGGATGTGGGTTCGATCCCTGGCCCCGCTTGGTGGGTTAAGGATCCAACATTGCCACAGGCTGTGGCGTAGTTTGCAGATGCAGCTCAGATCTGGCGTTGCTGTGGCTGTGGTGAAGGCCGGCAGCTGCAGCTCCGATTGACCCCTAGCCTGGGAACTTCCATATGTCGCAGGTGTGGCCCTAAAAAAAAAAAAGACCCCTGTTCTTGATCATGAGGCTACACCGTCTCAGCCTGGCCCAGCCACTCCAGGGGTCACGCAGTGGCCCCTCACAGGTCACCCTCCCCCTCCCCACCTGCCAGCCCTTCCAAGGACCTTGTATAACTACTGTTTTTTAAATAATGATTTTTATTTTTTCCATTATAGCTGATTTACAGTATTCTGGCCTTGTATAGTTTCAGTAGGACTGAGCCAGAGGACAAAGGAAATGACAGCTTGGGGTGGCGGTTCCTGGGTTCCTGACACCCAGGGGTGACGCCCTTGGGCTCCTCCAGGTCCCAGAAGGGAGTCAGATTCTGTGGGTTCCCGCTCGGCTGAATTCCACTCGCCATGTTCTGCTGGTGGGCCTTATCTTTTGAAACCGCAGTGCACGTGGAAACCTGTGAACCAAAGGAGGCGGAAGTGAGATTAAAGAAGGAAAGGACTGGAGTTCCCGTTGTGGCTCAGTGGTTAACGAATCCGACTAGGAACCATGAGGTTGCGGGTTTGATCCCTGGCCTTGCTCAGTGGGTTAAGGATCCGGCATTGCCGTGAGCTGTGGTGTAGGTCGCAGACGCAGCCCGGATCCCGCGTTGCTGTGGCTGTGGTGTAGGCCGGAGGCTACAGCTCTGGTTAGACCCCTAGCTTGGGAACCTCCATATGCCACAGGTGCGGCCCTAGAAAAGGCAAAAAAAAAAGGAAGGAAAGGACTGAAATCCGCAGGGCTGCCCGTGCTCTACAGAGCCCCTTCCGCAAGCAGCACGGCCGTCTCTCTGTTAGACAGCCCGCCAGCCACCGGGTCTGGCAGTGAGAACGGCTGAGCCCGCATCCTTGCCTTAAGTCATCATCCAGAAAGCAGCCTATGCGACACAGAGCGGGAAGGGCAGGATGTTTGGGAAGCAGCAGAACTGGATTTCACCCGGAGAAAAATCAGGCTGGAGGAGTTTCCTTTGCGGCTCAGCTGTAACAAACCCGACCAGTATCTATGAGGATGCAGGTTCGATCACTGGCCTCGCTTAGTGGGTTAGCTGTGATGTGGGTCGGAGATGTAGCTCAGATCCTGCGTTGCTGTTGCCGTGGTGTAGACCAGCAGCTGCAGCTTCGATTTGACCCCTAGCCTGGGAAACTCCATATGCTAAAGGTGCGGCCCTAAAAAGACAAAAAAAAAAAAAAAAAAAAAAATCAGGCTGGAAGTGAGGGGAAGCTATATGGGAATGCTTTCACCTTCATCAGCTCCACACCCGAGGTGAGCTCTCCCAGGTGAGCTATGCCCCAGGTGAGCTCTCCCCGGCCCTGCCCGTCCGTCTCCCTCCTCACCTGTATTAGTTATCCGCTGCTGCGTAACAAATGACCCCACTTAAAGCAGTAATAAACACCGACATCTATGATCTCTCCCAGTCTCTGCGGGTCAGGAATTCGGGAGCAATCTCCCTCTGGGTCTCTCCTGAGGTCGCAGTCAAGGTGTCAGCCAGGGCCGTGGGCATCTGCAGGCTGGACCGGGTCTGGGGGCCCTGCTTCCAAGACGGTTTCCTCCCACGGGACTGGCTGTTGGCAGGAGGCCTCAGTTCCTCCCCACACGGCCCTCCCCCCATGGTGGTGGCTTCCCCAAAGTGATTGATACGAGAGAACAGGGTGGAAGTTGCTGCGTTTGCAATGCCAGATCTGAGCCGCGTCTGCGAACTACACCACAGCTCATGGCAACGCTGGATCCTTAACCCACTAAGCAAGGCCAGGGATTGAACCCGCAACCTCATGGTTCCTAGTCGGATTCATTTCCACTGCGGCACGACGGGAACTCCTTTTTTTTCTATTTTTTAAAATTATAATTGACCTACAGTGTTGTACCAATTTATGCTGTACAGCAAAGTGACCTTGTCATAATATATATCTGTGTGTGTGTGTGTGTATACACATATAACAATACATATATATATATATATATATATATATACACACACACACACACAGGAATGTACGTATTTTTATGTATGTGTATATATATGTATACATAAGAATACGTGTTTATATATATATATGCACATAACGTATTTCTTCTTTTCCTCATGTCATCCCCCATCGTGTTCCATCCCAAAGCATCTCCATTATTAAAGTGTGGCTCTGGGGAGATGCCAGTGGCTGGAGGGGGAGCCCCAGCCTTCAGGGCTGTGGGCTCAGGTTCTGCCTTCGCTTTCCACGCTTGCTGCTCACACCCCCTCGAAACTGCCGAAGAGCGTGTGCGACTCAGAGCAGCCAGGCAGCTGGTTTTCCATTCCTCATTCATTGAATCACTGGCTCCTTCATTCAGCAAATGCTTAGTGAGTCCCTACTGTGTACAAGCCCTGGGCTAAGCCTTGGAGATGCCATCCTGCCCCCTGCTGGAGTGGAGTGTTTACTCCTGTGGGGAGAGAGCTGCGTAAACAAGCAAATGTCACATTGTGTCAAGTTCTAGCACAGGTGTAAGCACAGGAGACTCCAGATGCAAAAAGGAAGTATGTAACCTCTACCTGGGGGCGGGAAGGGGGAGAGATGTTGTCTTAGCTGAGACTTGAAGGATCTGAGAGACTAGCTTGACCATGTGAAAAATGTTCCCAGCAGGAGTTCCCAGCAGGAGTTCCCGTTGTGGCACAGTGGAAATGAATTCGACTAAAGTCTGTGAGGATGAGGTTTCAACCCCTGGCCTCGCTCAGTGGGTCCAGGATGTGGTGTTGCTGTGAGCTGCGGTGTAGGTTGAAGATGTGGCTCGGATCCAGCGTGGCTGTGGCGTAGGCTGGCAGCTGAAGCTCTGTTTTGACCCCTAGCCTGGGAACTTCCATATCCTTCGGGTGCAGCCCTAAAAGGCAAAAAAAAGTTCCAGCGTGATCATTTTGCACAGATGCCCAGAAACAGAGCATTCACTCATCCATTCAGCAAATACGCTTCCAGCATCTACTATGTGCCTGGCACACTTAGTGTGGGGGCTGTGGCTACAGCAGTCAAGCAGGCAAGCAGGTCCCTATCTCCTGGCACTTAGGTGCCAGTAGAATGTGGCCATTCATTTAGTCCAAAGACATCTTGATGACATATGATGACCTGTGGAAGGGACAATGCCCTCTCCCCTGCTCGGAGTCCCTCAGGCCCCATTCTCTTTCCTCCTCCTGCCAAGCCTGGCAGCCCTCCCCCGAGGCTCCCGGCACTGGTCAGCTGTGGGAGCTTACCCAGTCCGTGGGGGCAGCCGGTGCCGATGTATTAATAGCTTGGTTGAAGGCCTGCCGGGCAGTTCTGCTAATTACAGTGATTAATGGGTTCAACTTACTTCATAAGAGTAATGTGCTGTCACTCTGTTTGTCAGAGCTCAGCTCCAGTGTCCTCTCCCTCCTCCCTCCTCAGCAGGTGCCTGTGCAGGTTCTTGCAGCCTCCTCACTGGTGGCCCAAGGCTCCCTTGAGTCCGGGCACCTGCCTGCCCATCACCAAGCCGGCTTGGGACCTCTCTGCTGCCCCCTGGTGGCAAGGAGAGGAGAATTCTTAACTGTCCGGTATAGGAGCTCAGGGGCCACACAGCTCCTGTTTGCGGAAAATAGATTTTTCCCTCACTCTGTGTCACCTCTTCACAGGCAGGGGAGCCCCCTAATCTCTCGTTGTTCCCACCTCCCCAACTCTATCCTGTGTAGCCGTCGCCCTAGCTGAATACGTGGTTTCCTCTTTCATGACCACCTTCTGGCTCCAGAGCATCGGCACTTTGAGGACTGAGACGGTCTCAGGTGCTCTTTTGTTGAAGGCATGGATACCTGAGAGTCTCACTCCCCGACTCTGAGTGCCTCAGTCCTTGTAATAAGATGACTTTGGGAGTTCCCATCATGGCTCAGCAATAACGAACCCAACAGGTATCCATGAGGATGCAGGCTCAATCCCTGGCCTCGCTCAGTGGGTTAAGGATCCGGCGCTGCCATGCGTTGTGGTGTAGCTCGCAGACATGGCCTGCTTCCTGCGTGGCTGTGACTGTGGCTGTGGCTGTGGCTAGAAGCTGCAGCTCCGATTTGACCCCTAGCCCGGGAACCTCCATATGCCATGGGTGCAGCCCTAAAAAAAAAGAAAAGAAAAAGAACAGGACAGAGATAAGTTTGGCCAGAAGGGTTCCACTTTCCAGGCCGGTCCCAAGACCAGGAGGGTGCCCTGGTTCCTCCTGGTGCAGGGACTGTCTCCTTGCCGAGCCTGCCCTAGCCTTGAGCTGTGGCATCAGCCTAGTCCCCCCACCTCATCCCCCGCCTCCCCGGGGCGGCTGTGACAAGCTTGGCTTCATGGACGGCCACGGTCAAGGGGGAAAGTGGGGTGTTGTTTGTTCTGTTCATTCACTGCCACGCTTGCCCGAGGAGGCGGCCGGCTGGCAGGATGCCCGAGGGAGCCGTTCTCTCAACCAAGCCAAGCATGACCTGTGTTAGGAGGAGAGCAGGGTTTGGTGAGGCTCCGGCTGTTTCCGTTTCCTCTCCTGGCAGAAACAGGGACCCTCACCGGTCAGTCCCTCAGGCCACCTAGAACAGGACAGGAGTTCCCATCATGGCTCAGCGGTTAACAACCCTGACTAGTATCTGCGAGGACATGGGTTCAATCCCTGGCCTCGCTCAGTGGGTTAAGGATCTGGCGTTGCTGTGGCTGTGGTGTAGGCTGGCAGCTGCAGCTCCGATCGGACCCCTAGCCTGGGAACCTCCTTATGCTGAGAGTGTGGCCCTAAAAAAAAAAGAGACAAAGAAAAACAAAACAGGACAGAGGCAACAATTTGGCAAGAGGGATTACAGCTAGACTGGAAGGAATGAGAAGACAGAGCTTCCCAGAAGGGAAGTGAGGGGGAGAACCAGGTTGTCATCCTAGCAGTGACAGCCCCAGCCTCGCCACTAGCCGTCTGTGACCGGGCCAGCCACGTCTCGCTCGGCCCGCATCCCTCCATCTGTAATGTTATAGCAGAAGGCCTGCCTGAGATGAAAATGCTTCCAGGTCTGGGGTTCCCTATCTCTAATTCCCGCCCCAAGACACTCCAGGAAGAGTGCAGGGTGGACCCCTGACTCCCTGATGCTTCAGGGGAGGTCCGGCGCTTGCTGGAGGCGCTGGTACCCAATATCCAACCCCCTGCACACGTGCCGGCCGCTGGGTCTCCGTAGGCAAGAGGCCAGACTGATAATTGACTCTGGCTGTGGGGGAGCCAGCCTGGCCTAATCAGTATGCAGGGCCTGTGCAGAGTGCTTAAGAAAAACTTATTAATTTCCCCTCCACAAAGACTGAGAGTTCGACAGTAATCACAGTATCAAGTTGTAATAAAAAAAAAAAAATCCCTCCATTGAAAATAGCGGCTGGGACTCTGGAGAGTTCAACAGGAAAAGATTGCATTAAGATAAAGGAGATTATAGCGGAGCGGACATTAAAGGTTGTCATTGTCTGCTAAATCACATCAGCAAGGCCCCGGGACGGCTGTATTCCAGCGAGGGAGCGCGGACCCCATCCCTGGCCTGGCAGCGTCCCAGCCGGCCTGCCCCTCGCCTGCCCTCTGAGGCTGGAGCCCCCTCAGAAATCTGAGGTCCCTGCCAGGTGAAAATGGCTCGAGGACTCTGCTTAGGAGCGAAAGGTGGACCGGCCTATAGTTTCTAGAAGACAGACCTCTGCCCAAGGCACTGTCACAGTCTAGTCTGATGGTGGAGGCTTCGCAACGCCTGCCCGTCAGCAGAGGGACCTGGCGGATGGGGTCCCTGGGTCCCCTGTCCTGCTGGCATCTTCCTGATAGAGACGGGGTCCCAGGACCTGAACCCTGTGGACACTGCCCGACCTGCCTCCTGGACAGAGAGCATGTCCCGCTTGCCGATGGGAAGTTCCAGTCCTGGTGGAAAAGCCCAACGAGTTCTAATGAGGAATTAGCAGGGTGGAGCCACATACATTCAGGTGCCAGGTGGCCATCGTCCCCCCAGGGCGCTCACCAGGTAGTGGCTGGCTGGGTGGAGGGAAGGCCAGAGCCAGGGCGTGGGGACCCTGCTCTCTGACACCTTTGCGTAGGCCAAATGGGAGGTTTTACAGGCTCCAAAGATGTCGTCTGATCTGAAAGCTACATGGGACTCAGACAAGAAGTTTCTAATTGTCAGTGGTTGGGAGGCCACCTGGAAGAGTGGAATAGTGAAAGGCTTTCCCTGCCACTTCTGAGGGGACAATATAATATGGGGGGTAAGAGGAGAGCCTCCTAGGCTTTGAGTCCTGGCTCTGTTCTGTATTAGCTGTTCGTCCTTGGGCAAGTTGCTTAACCTCTCTGTGCATCAACATTCTTATCTGTAGAATGCTGGTAATTGTAGTAAGAGCATCCACCTCAAAGGGTTGTGGAGAGACTTGAAGGTATTGTTACACGTGAAGAATCATAAATGCAAATCCGAAGGGTCAGAGGGGAGGGAGAGGGATGGACGGGGAGTTTGGGGTTAGTAGATGCAAACTATTACATTTAGAATGGATGAGCAACAAGATCCTACCGTACAGCGCAGGGGACTCTTATCCAGTCTCTTGGTATAGACCACGATGGACAATAATGTCAGAAAAAGACGGATGTATGCGTAGGACTGGTCACTTTGCTGTAGAGCAGAAATTGGCACGACATTGTAAATCAACTAGACTCTGATAATAAAAAAAAAGTTTAAAAATCTGCTCTTATCTCCTCACTGCTTGGCCTCGGGTCACAGTCAGCAGGTGGCCAAGCCACATCCTGTGACCACCGCCTGCCCATCTCCGTCTTTTCGTAAGCCACTTCTCGGGAGGTGCAGTGTCATGGCTAAGGGCTTGGAGCCCAGACATCCAGAGTTCACGTCCTGTTTCAACTTGGCCACGTGACTTGGCTTCTCACATACTCAGCTTCCCCTGGTATAAAATGAGGTCACTCCCTCCAGGTGAAGCTGCTGGAACCCAGAGAGGAACGGGCTCTGCCTACGGAGGTCAAGGCCAGCGGGGCAGTGCCCTCCAGGTGGCACCCGGCCCTCTGCAGCTGCAAGTCGTGGGCAGGGGAGTCTGTCCCGCAACTGCCCTGAGTTTAGGAGCCTGGCCGAGGGGACCAGGCGTGTTCGGCTAGTGGAGCTGTATGGGGATTAATGTGAGGCCCGGTGATGAAGCTAATGCAGTCATTTTCCCAGTTAATATGCACATTTAAGGAACGATTTGAGAGTGTGAAAACGTTTAAAAGGAATGCTAATTTTAGCCAGAGAGATAAATTCTGGAAAGGAGAGCTTGCCAAGGACTGAGCTGAGGTGGGGCTGGGTGGAGGTCCCCGGCAGGCCTGCTCAGAATTCAGCCCCAAGGGAGGTCCTCTGAGGGTCTCTTTGTGGCCGTCCGTCTCTAGGAACACAGGCCTCTAGGGACACCGAAGCGGAAAATGGGTTGAATGGAGTAACTGGACCTAGGTTGGAGTCTTGCAGGGCTGGAACCTTGGAGAAGTGGAGGCCATTGTCTGTATTACCAAGAGTAGGGAGTGGAGGGGGTGCAGCTCGGAGGGACAAAGTTGGGGTGAGGGCTGGGAAGGCTTCATGGAGGAGGTGTCACTTGAGCTGGGCCTGGAACGGTGGGTTAGGAGGAAGGGGTGGAACCTTCTGGACATTTGACTCCCCGCCCTCGCCCCTCACTTAGGGCCACATATGCTGCATGTGGAAATTCTTAGGCTAGAGGTCGAATTGGAGCTACAGCTCCTGGCCTACACCACAGCCACAGCAACACCAGATCTGAGCCAGGTCTGGGACCTACAGCATAGCTCATGGCAACACTGGATCCTTAACCCACTGAGTGAGGCCCGGGATCGAACCCACATCTTCATGGATGCTAGTAGGATTTATCTCCGCTACGCCTCGGTGGGAACTCCTGGAGGCTGGACTTTTGATCCGGAGATCCAGGTGGAGTGGGGCCCCAGGGACCCCCAATTTGCTAAGACCTCAGCCCATTGCATCCACTCGTCCAGCTTCTAAGTGGGGTGAGCTCGCCACCGTGCTTGCCTGTGCCTTCTGCCTCCATCAGAGAGCTGAGCTCTGAGGGATAAGTGCCTGCAAACTAGCTGAGATGAAAGTCTTTATAGGAGCCCTGTGCGGTTATTAAGAACATCTCTCGGCTCCGAAGGCCTCTTTAATTCCTCTGCTTAAACCACTCTGGGATCCATAACACTTGCCCCTTAGCCTGTGGATATTCCACTCCCTTAATGGCCTTTTATGGAGGGACCTTATTGAAAGCTTTTCCCCAGCCTGAGTAAGTCATGTCCTCCGGGTCATCCTCGCCTGTAATTTTATTAACTTCTTACGGGAAGTCAGAGGGACCAGAGGGAGGCCAGCGTTTCCTCTGCTCCATCCCACCCAGCCCCAGAGCTCACCTGGGTCCCTTACCTGGCTGAGGTCCTGGGGAGGAGGTGGCTGGGGACCTTGGAGATCAAGAATGTTGGGGTGTCTCTCTCATCTGTTAGTCTTTCCAGGTGGGTAGAGCCTGGGAGACCCAGTGATGTGAGCTGGGCACAGGGGGGAGTGGGGCAAGCGCCCGGAAGGGCAGCAACCACACCATTCACCTGCAGTATCACTCACCTGCTGTGTCAGTGACCTGGTGCATCAGTTACCTGGTGCTTCAGTCACGTGCTGAGCTCTAGATTTCTTTTTTGGCTGCTCTTGTGGTAAATGGAAGTTCCCAGGTCAGGATGAAATCTGAGTACCATCAGCGACCTATGCTACAGCTGCGGCATTGCCAGATCCTTAACCCACTGCACCACAAGGGGAACTCTCGAGCCCCAGACTGAACAGTAGGGAGGGGGAAGCAGAACCTGAGCGGGACACCAATGCTCCAAATTGGGAACTGGAAAAGATAAAGAACCACACAAATGCAAGGTGTTAATAGCAGCGAAAACTGCGGGGGCAGTGGTGGGGGTGGGAATATATGGGAACTCTCTACTTTCTCCTCAGTCTTTCCAGAAAATCCAAACTGCTCTAAAAAATAAAGCCTACTAATTGTTATTATTATTATTATTACTATTTTGTCTTTTAGGGCCACGCCTGCAGCATATGGAGGTTCCCAGGCTAGGGGGTCAAATTGGAGCTGTAGCCGCCAGCCTACACCACAGCCACAGCCACAGCCACGCCAGATCTGAGCCTCGCCTGCCACCTACACCGCAGCTCACAGTCACGCCGGATGCTTAACCCACTGAGCGAGGCCATGGATCGAACCTGCATCCTCATGGTTACCAGTCAGATTCATTTCCACTGAGCCACAACGGGAACTCCAGATGCTAATTATTCTTAGGTCTGATTGCCCGGGAAGGGTCTCAGAGAGGTTTCTAGCCCAGGTGACTGGGGCAGCAGAATATCTGCAGCCTTAGAAAGGATGGATCCACCACCAGCAGCACTGTGAAGACCTGCCGTCCAAACCTCTGTCTGGGGCCACTGGGCAGGTCATTGGAGGAGGGGCCTGGGGCGTCCTCTCTTTCTCCCACACCCGGAAGGGAACTCCCAGAGTCAGGAGTTGGGCTGTAGCTGCCATCACATAAGAGGGCCCAGGCCTGAGCTCAGACCTGCGGGGAGGTGGGGGGGCGGCAATCAGGCTCCCTGCCGGGCTGGCTCTGGGCTTGGAATAGAAGCGGGTTCTGCCCTCACCTATCCCTCCGTGTCCCTAGCAACAGTGAAATCGATAGGAATGGAGCAGGACAGTTACAAGGGCGGTTGCAGAAGTCCCAGTAGGGGCCACAGGTAGAGAGGGAAACCCAGGGGACGTCGGGAGACCGCTGTAAGTTAATAATCGCTCAAGAGAGCTACCAGAACGTCCGGGAACAAGCAGGTTTGCCTAACTAGGAAATCGTACATAAAAGCGCGAGCTATGCCTCGGGTCTTTAAGTGAAAGATAAGATGAGTCCCGAATTCAAGTTCAGCAAGATAATGATCCTTAGGACCAAGGACAGGAATTGAAGGGAAGGATGACACTCCTTCATTTTACAGCTGTTAGGCCGGCGGGGATGGGTAGCGGCCCCCCAAATGGCAAAGAGACCCCTCATATCAAGCAGACCACATGAGGAACGTGCGGGAAGATAAGATGCCAGCCCCACCCGCCCCAAGGGACGATCGAAGCCACACCTACCCGGAAAGCCCCCAAACGCCTACCCCCGACCAATCACCTAGGGACACGGTGATCCCTTGACTGATTTGGCAAAGGCACTACCCGGATCCAGACCCGGAACCAACAAGGCTTAAAAACCCGTGCGTTCCCCAACCCGGGTGCGACTTCCCTGACTCCATGCCGGAGAGTCATGGAACCTCGCCCGGGAGTCAAATTCTCCAATAAATCATGATTGCCGCCTTTTGCATGTATGCCCTGCTCCTTTCTTTCTCCCCTTTTTCCATGCTGAACCAATTTCTTACAAAAGCAACCGGAGGTGATTTGACGTTTCTTAGCCTGAGTTTCCTCCCTTCTGCTGATCTGAATGAGCACCAGGGCAGTCTAGTTTGACCTCTTGGGTCAAATGCTCTCTTCCCAATACCAGGGGGCAGCTAGTGATGGAAGCCCGACATCTACTCAAAGAATAAGGAAGAAGGTGGCCTTTTCCCCTCCCCCCTTTCCTTGGCTTGTAAAACCAGCCCACCTAATCCTGGGCAGAGCTCCCTGGCCTGTCTGCTTGTATCCGCACAAGCCTCCTGTCTTAAGTCTGTTTCTTGCCTATCACTTTGTCTCTCACCGAATTCCTTCTGCGCTGAGACACCGAGAAGCTGAACCGCAGTAAGTCCAGACATCAGGTGAGAGATTCTAATTAAAAAAACCATGGGAGTTCCCGTCGTGGCTCAGTGGTTAACGAATCTAAGAACCATGAGGTTGCGGGTTCGATCCCTGGCCTTGCTCAGTGGGTTAAGGATCCGGCGTTGCCGGGAGCTGTGGTGTAGGTTGCAGACGCGGCTCGGATCCCGCGTTGCTGTGGCTGTGGTGTAGGCCGGCAGCTGCAGCTCCTGTTAGACACCTAGCCTGGGAACCTCCATATGCCGCGGGGTGCGGCTGTAGATAAGGCAAAAAGAAAAAAAAAAAAACCTGTGGATTCAAGTCCCAGTCTGGGTTGAGGATGGGTTCGAGTCAGAGGTATCTTCCGTCTCAAAAATCAAGCAGGACTTTGTGGGACTCCTGGCTCATGACTTTCTGTGTCCCCCATTTTTTGTTTTTAGGGAATAAGCTTCAGTCTCCATGACCTTCCCGAGTTCCAAAGGGCAGGTTCACCCAGTTGCTAATCAAGGAAGGGAGGGGATGCAGAGATGAGGGAGGTGCCGGCTAGAGACAAAGGTGCAGCCTTGGGGCAGGTCCTGGTTCCTCCTCAGTGAATAAACAAACAGTGTCTTTGAGATCTTCTGCAGAACTAAACCCCCAACAAATGAAAACCAGAGAGGAGGACCACCAGAACTAGTCCTGGGGCCACCAAACAGCAGCTCTGAAGAAGAATGAAAGCTTGCATCTAAACTATTTCCTTTAGAATGCATAAGCAACGAGGTCCTGCTGTACAGCACAGGGAACTGCATCTAATCACTTGTGATAGAACACACATAGAAGATAATATATGAAAAAGAATGTACATATCTGTACGCCTGGGTCACCTTGCTGTACAGCTCAAATTGAAAGAACCTCGTAAATCAACTATAGTAGTAATAAAAGAGCTTACATCTACCCTGATCCTTCTCCGTGGCCCTATTTTCTACTTCTTCTTTTTTTTTTTTTTTGTCTTTTTGCCTTTATGTAGAGCTGCACCTGCGGCATATGGAGGTTCCCGGGCTAGGGGTCTAACAGGAGCTGTAGCCGCCGGCCTACACCACAGCCACAGCAACGCGGGATCTGAGCCGCGTCTGCAACCTTCACCACAGCTCACAGCAACGCCGGATCCTTAACCCACTGAGCGAGGCCAGGGATCGAACCCGCAACCTCATGGTTCTTAGTCGGATTCGTTAACCACTGAGCCACGAAGGGAACTCCCCTATTTTCTACTTCTAAACTGTAAAACCACTTCCTATTCTCTCCCAAAGGAGGGCACAGTCTTTAGGGCACTAACCTGTTGTGGCCGCCTTTGCTGGTCAAAGCGGTAAAGGTGTTCACTAAACATCTGCTGAATAAATGGACTTAACCAAGTGACGCAGCTCAGGGAGATAAGTCAGTTTCTCCGGGTCACACAGCTTGGATTTGGTGGCAGACGACTCTGTCTGAGCTGCTCTTATCTGCTTCCCCGTCCCGCTGGGAGGAGCTTGAGTCCCCGGCCCAACACAAGTCAGGAATAACTTGAACGTTCCTGCCTTCACAATCCTCCCCCTGCAAAATGGGTTGCGCTGCTCAGTGGTGCTGGGAACAGAGCTGGAGTTTCCCCTGAGCTGGAACCTGGCCACTGGGCATCCTTTCTGGTCGAAGTTCTCTCTCTTCTTCCTTCCATGTAGCCAAAGATACGGGTCTATAGGCTGGCTGGGAGTGGAAATAAGCCTGAGCAAGGACACAGCCCCAGAAGGGAGGCTGTGGGAATAAAGGCCACATTCCTCATTCTGCTGGGAGAGGAGTCAGCAGGATGAGGCCAAGTACATCAGCCCGCGCTGCAGCTCAGCCTGTGAAATACACCTGCATCTGATGAGTCTCCACGCACTCCCTGCTGTACACTTCCCCGTCACCTTGCCCCAGTTCAACCCAAGGAGCCTGCCCCTCCCACCTGACCCTTGCAGGCTACTCCACTCAAGACTAATGTTTTTCTTTTCTTTTTTCAGATGCACCTGCAGCCCATGGAAGTGCCGAGGCTAGGGGTCGAACTGGTGCTGCAGCTGCCGGCCTACACCACAGCCACAGCAACGCCAGACCCTTAACCCCCTGAGTGAGGCCAGGTCGGCGAGTGAGGCCCCACGGACACTATGTTGGGTTCTTAACCTGTCGAGCCACAACGGGAACTCCCCAAGAGTGATCCTTTTTTTTTTTTTTTGTCTTTTTGCCTTTTCTAGGGCCGCACCCATGGCATATGGAGGTTCCCAGGCTAGGGGTCTAATCAGAGCTGTAGCTGCTGGCCTATACCACAGCCACAGCAATGTGGGATCCGAGCCGCATCTGTGACCTACACCACAGCTCACGGCAACGCCGGATCCTTAACCGACTGTGCAAGGCCAAGGATTGAACCCGCAACCTCATGGTTCCTAGTCGGATTCATTAACCACTGAGCCACGATGGGAGTTCCCCCAAGAGTGATCTTAAAAGACAAACCTGCTTAAAACCTCCAGCGTCTTCCCATCCTACTTAGCCAAAAATTGCCGAGTCTTCTTTGTGCCCGATCTAGCCCCTCCCTCCCTGACCAGCTTCCTCTCATCTGTGAGCCCTCTTCACCAGCCGCCCCGCCAGCCGCCTCTGCCGCTGGCCTGTTGGAGCTCCGTCCTCACTCCGCTCCCTTGCCATCTCGGGTCCCTCGCCTGGCCCGCTCCTTCCTCAGATCTTCTCAAGGCTGCTCCCTCCACCTGGCAGCTCTTAGCACCAACGTCACCTCCAGGGAGAGGTCTCTCCAGACCCCGGGCACTCCCTTGCTGCTTTTTCTGTCTCGTTTGCTGCATCTCACATAACGTCGTGAGTCTAAAACCAGCCTGGCCTCATTCCTTTATTGCTCATTCATTTCATGTCTGTCTGCCCCACAGCCACCCCTGCCAGCTCCACGAGGCCATCTCTGTGTCTGCTCACTGCTCTGACCCTGGGGCCTAGGCCAGTGAGCGCCTCATAGTAGGTGCTCCTTTAATGTTTGTTGAATGAATGAATGAACTCTTCACCTCCAGCTCAGCTCCCTCCTGCCCAGAGGCCTTGTCCTGGGAAGCAGGGGAGGCAGGGAGGGCGGTGGGGGAGGGCCTGGAGCTCCCAGCCTGATCGCTGCCCCTGGGGATGCTGAGAGCTCTAGGTAAGAGTGGGATGGCTGCACCTGCAATGCATGGCTGCCTGGCACACTGGAGCCTTAACCCACTGAGCAGGGCCAGGAATCGAACCTGCATCCTCATGGATACTAGTTGGGTTCCTTACCGTTGTGCCACGACGGGAGCTCCAACAGTGATTTTTTTTTTGGTCTTTTTAGGGCTGCACCCACGGCATATGGAGGTTCCCAGGCTAGGGGTTGAATCAGAGCTGCAGCTGCCGGCCTACACCACAGCCAAGCAATGCCAGATCTGGGCCACGGCTGTAACACACACCATAGCTCATGGGAACTCGGGATCCTTAACCCACTGAATGAGGCATCGAACCCACATCCTCAAGGATCCTAGTCAGGTTCATTACTGCTGATGGGAACTCCAACAGTGCTTTTTTAATAAGGGCAGTAGCACAGGGATGGAGGTGGTGGGGAAGGAGGCACCTGGGACAATGTAACCATTGTTATAACTGTGGCTATAATGTAACGCCCACCCACTGCTGCTCCACACCCCTCCCTCATCTTCCCTTCCAAGAAGGACAGGACCCAAATGGGGGGAAATGGCACCATATTTTCTACTAGACAGGAATGTCACTTTTTATTAGGGCTGCCTTATAAAAGGGTTTGTGGCTGATCCACAGCCCTCCCTCTGGGCGGGCCCCCCGCGGAGCATTCTGCCCCGGTTGGGTGGACCCCAAGAGCCAGCCAGGGAGAGGCAGAGGGGGTCGTCTTCCCCTCTTGCGCTTGCCTGGCCTGGCGCCCACAGAGGCCACAGCTGAGAGCAGAGTCTGGGCCCCAGGGCTGGGAAGGGTGGACTCTGCCCAAACTCCTCTGGACCTCTGCCCGGGGGAGGAGGTGGGAATTGAGGGTCAAAAATAAAGCTGGGTAGGTGGGAGGAGAAGGGTAGGGAGAGACAGTCGGGGAGCAGGCTGCTCGGTGGTGGCCGGGCCAGGGTGGAAGGCCTGACTCAGACCACACCTGACGTCCCGCTCAGCCCTGGAGGGCGTGGGGAACCTCGGGGAGCCAGCAGCGCTGTCGGCAGAAGCAGAGTCGGGCTGTTCTCTCCCCTGACAAGAAGAGAATCCCTGTCATTATTATTTTTAGGGGAAACACAGCACGCTGTCACTTCCCGAGAGCCCTTCTGTCTCCAGCAGACAGGAGCTGCCACGCGGGGGTGCTGCGGACTGCTCGGCCTCCGCGTGGAGGCGCTGGCCTCTCCCCCAACCCGGGTGCTTCAACAGGACCCCTTGGTGGCCCACTGCTGTGGCTGTCCTCGTTCCCCGGCCACGGCTGGTCTGGAGCCCCCACCCAGGCCTCTATCACCCACTCGCCTCCCTGCTCCCGGGGCCCTGACCCCAGCTTGGTCACCTTCGCCTCCCCCGCTATTGCCCAGCCGCGACCCATCTCTGAGCCCTGATCCCCATCACTCTCGGGTGCAGCCTGCAGGTGGCAGAGAGACCTGAGGACCCGCTCGCTTGGTCCTGAGAAGGCTGAGAAGGTTCCTGTCTTCCCTGGCTGTGGGCCAGCCGGTGCCCGGGGCCAGAAAGACGTCACGCTCCTTACATCTCGCTCCGTGGGGTAGCACCTGAGTCCGCACGCGTACCTGTGAAACATCCTGGCCCTCGGGCTCCCTCCTGCCGCCTCTCTCTGTGGCCTCCCTCTGCCGGGTGGGGGGTGTGTGTGTCTAGGGGTGTCCCCGCTTGGCCTTATGCATCCTTTTCAGCTCTCAAGTCCCTCCCATGAGCTGAGATTTCTGCTTGGAGCCCCTGCACCTGTTTCCATGCCTTCACTCAGCCCTGGAACAATCCTCGCCTCATGAAGCTGGGAACTACGTTGTCCAATCGTCAACCCAGGAAAAGAAGTTTCCGAGAGGTTAAGCCACTTTCCGGAGGTCAAAGAGTGAAACCCTGGCAGAGCTACGATTGGGATGGAGTTCTGGGTGGCTCTGGCCTGGGTCCCTGGGGCTTAAAGTGGACCCGTATCTGATCATAGGGGACCCCGTGTGAGCAATTCTAAGTGGCAGAGCCTGGATGAGGGGTGCAAGCAGAGAAGCTGTGTCTGGAGCAGTCTGTGGGATCAGACACTGTGACCTCATGGCCTAATCACTTCCCAAAGGCCCCACTTCCTAACAGCATCACGTTGGGGGTTAAGTTCAAGTGTGAATTTGGTGGGGACACATCAGCCCGTAGCACATAGCATACATAGGGTGTATATGCAATGCATGAATTGTGTGTGTGGCTCACATACAGCGCGTATAGACTGTACCTGGTGTATCTCTGGCGCACGTCCACTGTCCTCAGCACACACCCAGGGTGTGCACACCATCAGAGCACCACGGTGAGGCCCCCCGCCTGGTTTCCCGGGGCGGGCTCTGCCTTCTCCACTCTGGCCCCTAGGGGGCGCACCACCCTCCCTGCAGGCCCGGTCCTGGGAACAGCCACCCATCAGACCCCACCGAAGCAGGGGGAAAATTTCCTTTTTATTTAGACTAATGTGCTCTTGAAATAACTTGAATCAGCTTCAAAGCAAGTTAAATAAGAGGAGATCATCTCCCCGAGTTTCATACATCAAAGGGAACACAAAGAAGGAGGGGAACAAAGAGATCACGGAAGCCAGGAAACAGGATGGGCTTGTGTGGCCCTGAGTCCCTGCCGGAGACAGGGCAGGGTTCCAGCGTGGTGTACTGGGAACGAGTCTTGTTTTCCTTTTTCCAGTTCAAGAGGCTGGTGCCATCACTGGGGACAGACTGGTGTCTCCGTGTCGCGGGTGAATTTAAGTCTGGGTTGTTTGTCCTTCTCCTGCAGGCAGTGGATGTTCCCAGAGGCACCTCCCCCCGCCCACTGCAGGGTTCCTGGTGCACTGGGGCTGGGGGACACCTCTGTGCTGGAGTGAGTGGTTTGAGGTGGGACTTGGGGCTCTCTGGGTCCTGGATGCCCGTGGAGAGATTGAATTTTCCAGTGTGGTTGCAAGGCCATCCGAGGCTGCTCAGTGTGTGTCTGTTGTGCTCTGTGTCCCTGTGTGTATGTGTGTGTGCACACATGCGTTGCCTGGGCGTTCAGCAGGGCCTGGCCTGGAATATCAAATCTGTTCCAGATAAAAGGGAGCTGCTGGCTGCCTGTCCTGTTCCCCTAACGACAGCTGCCACCTCACCTCTGTGCCCAAATGCCTGCAGCTAAGAGGGTGTCAAGAGAGACACCACTTTCCCACCCCGCAGCCTGTCTGGACTCAGTGCCCAGGGCTGGGCCAGGGGCACCTGCGGCCAGCAGATGTTAGAGACAGAGGCCAGTTGCCAGCGGAAAGAGGGGGGACCAAGGACAGCATGAGATTGAGACCAGGGGTGGGGACACACCAGGAAGGAGGCCAGCAGGGAGAGACGTCACGCGGGAGGAGAAAGCACCAGGGGCGGCCGGTCAGATGGGACGGAGGACAGAGAGGTTGACCCAGAGCGGCTCTGGGGGAGGCAGACCCGCAGAGGCAGGTCACAAAGCATCAGCAAGAGAAATCTAAGCCAGGGGTTCCCACCGTAACCCAGCGGTAATGAACCTACTGTCCATGAGGACGCGGGTTCCATCCCCGGCCCCACTCAGTGGGTTAAGGATCTGGCCTTACCGTGAGCTGTGGTGTAGGTTGCAGATGCTTCTCGGATCCAGAGTTGCTGTGTCTGTAGTCTTAGGCCGGCAGGTGCGGCTCTGATTTGACCCCTAGCCTGGGAACCTCCATATGCCACAGATGCGGCTCTAAAAAGACAAGAGAGAGGGAGAGAAATGTAAGCTGGGGAGGCTAGAAACACAGCAGGGAGGAAGAGGCAGAGGGGACTGGCGCTGCCTCGGGCTGGGCTGGGTGGGGCAGTGCAGCCGATCCCCGCCGGGCCTCGGACACGCCCGAGCTGCGCCAAGTGTGTGGAACGTGTCTTCCAGAACCCCTGCGGAAAAACAGAGCCGGCTCACGCCTCTCACCTCCGTCATCTTCCTTTCCCTTTTGTCTTCAGAATAAAGAGAATTAGAAACTCCAGGTTTCTACGCGGCTGACTTTCGCTCTGTCTGCCCTGCTCCTGCTTTCTTCCTTCGTCACTCTCTGCTCCATGTGTCCTTGTCCCCCTTGACCTCTCTGTCGCCTGCTGGAGTCTCCGTCCAGGTCCTTGTCAGACTGTCCTCTAGCGTGTCCTGCTCTCTGGCCTTCTGGTCCCCGAGCTGCAGCCCCACCTCCAGGCTCTCGATGAACCCTCAGCCCCTCTCCGGGCCTCCCGGCCGCCACCTCCTTGCTGGCCTGATGGATGGCTGATCCTGATCCCCGCTGTCTCCACAGCTCAGCCTGCAAGCTGACAGGGCCCATAAATCACTGTGGCAGGCGGGGCCGGGGAGGGGAGCTGACGGCAAATTGCTGGCACAGCACCAGCCTTGGGAGTTGGGGTTCTCAGGTTTTTTGCGAACTGCTGGGGTGCAGAGCCCGTGGCTTCTCTTTTCGCAGTTCACCGAAGCAACTTGGTTGCAGTGCCTGTGTTGGAAACTGGGCCTGGCCCTGCTCCGTGGAAGGTGGGATGAGAAGACATAGGTCAAATGTGAAGCAAGATTTCATCTATTGCTCAGAGGAAATATGACGCTCTAATAGGATTCTGAAAGCGGAATTCACCTGCACCAGGAAGCCCTTTGGTTTCAGCACCCTGGAGGAATTGAACTTCTTCCTGCTCCTACCTGCTCAGGACTTAGAGACCAGTAAGTCCGAGGCCCCATCCGTTGTCACCACCGTCTATTTCCAGTTCTTAGAATGTATGACTTTTTAATAATATTACCCCCTCCCCAATCCTTTATTGCTGTAAATGGAGGAAGCACTTTAATGCATTCAACCTTGACACAACTGGCAGCTTCATCTTTGTTTTTTAAATGTGGCAATGAGGCTCTGGAAGGTTCTATGCTTGCTGGAGGTCATACGGGCCATATGGTGGGGAAGGAAGGGACCTCACTGACCTCTGAATTATGAGCGGCTTTGTCAACGTTTATCTTTGAAAATTACAGACATGTGCGCACACAGAGAACCCCCAAGCCCAGAGCGACACAGCCACGAGGTCCTTCCCCCAAAGGCTATCTACTGCCGAAAGTATCATAAGTGCTGAGAGAGTGAACACATGGCCTGAGCCCCGGCAGACACCCCTAATCCATCACAGGACTCCTGCAGCCTGAGCTCAGATGCATCTTCTGAATGTGGGAAGCCTGCAGCCAGTTCCCAAAAGGAAACATAATTGCTGTTTCTGCAGCAGGTCCCCGCTGCCCCAGGGGGCTGGGGAACAGCAAGGCCAAACTCTGGACTTGGGAACTTTTCCTGCCTGACTTATAAACAGACCACAACTCTAGTATTTGAGACAGGACGGGGGCAGCCTCAGAGGGTGTGGCCCTGGCCCTTGGCTTTCCAGCCACGGGGTCCCCTGCCCATCCCGGAGGTGCGCAGAGGGGCTGGGATTGTGCGAATGCCTCAGGGGCTGTGTCTGGGCTGCCAGAAACGGATCAGGCTTGTGCCTGGTGAACCCAGACAAGGGTACCTGCTGTTCAATGAGCCGGAGGTGGAAGCAGTTCCTGCAAGGAAGTCCCTCCCTCCCTCGCTCGGCTCAGGTGCGGATCAGATATGGAGCCGGTAACTGGAGGGAAATGAGCTCCCCGCTGATCTGACAGAGAAGAATGAGGATGGGGAGAGAGGGGAGGAGAGAGGGGAGGGGAGAGGAAAGGGGAGGGGGGACAGGGGTGGGGAGAGGGGTGGGGAGAGGGAGGGGGAAAGGAAGGGAGGAGAAGGGGAGGGCGGGCGGGGGAGAGGGAGGGGAGCAAGCCGCAGGAGAGGGGAGGGAAATTGTGGACCAGACCCCGTAGCGCTGCTGCGGTTCCCCAGCCCCTCAAGTCTTTTTGCATCGGATTCCTTTTATCCTGGGCTCCTGGAGGTCTGGGGTCTGCTGAAGCCGGGCAGAATCACGTGGGGAGACAGACAGACCTGGGTTCTAATCGTTGCCCTCCACTCACCTGCCTCAGTCTCCTCATCTACCAAATGGGCATCACATCGTACCAGGGGGATGTGGCACTCCCAGCCTTTCCCCAGCCTGTCACGTTCGGTGGCTGTGCTTTCGGCAAACGCTCAAGATGGCATTTAACCTTTGCCCATTGTCTCTCCGTTTCCCAGTTGGCTCTGAACGCAGGTGTTGAGATAGTGAGTTTATTTATTAGGACCCATTAAAACTTAACAGTCCTCACCCATGAACTTGGTGTGAGGATGGAGAAAGTGCTGGAATATTCTACGGCCATCTGTATCTATGTATACATCCTCTACGTCTGTCTGTCCCAAGCATCTATACCAACTCTTTATACCTTAGGACAAAGCACAGATCAGAGCTCAGTCTAATTTCCTTTCCTTCCCTTCCAGGCTCTTCCTCTGGTGCCGTTGTGAGGAGGGGCCGGGAGGGTCTGGGGGCAGTCTCCTGCCTTCCTGGAAGAATGGGGCCACTTATTACCATGAGGCCTCTCTCGCTTCCCAGCTGTCATTTGGAATAAGCCATTTACTCCCTGTGCAAAACCAGTGCTCAGAGAGGCCACGAGCTGTTTTGTCTTTGTTTTTGGTTATTTTTTGGAGAATGTGCTGTGCCCACACCATATTCCCAGGCCAGGGGTTGAAGCTGTGCCACAGCAGTGCCCCGGACTGCTGCAGTGACCATGCCGGATCCTTAACCTGTCTCACCACAAGGGAACTCCCAGATTTAATTTAACCCGGCTTCTGTCACCAGCAGCAAGGGGTGACCTTAGGGAAGTCGGAGCCTGGAGCTTGGGGCTCTGAGAGGGTGGGCGACAGGACACAGTCTCCCAGAAGGTCCGCGAAGCAGGGCTAACCCCAATCCTTTTCCCCACTGTCAGCCGGTGTGGACGTAGGGCTGCTCTGTGCCAGGCAGGGTGCTGGATAAGGCGCAAGAGCGCTTCCTGTCACTACACTAATGATGGTAAAAAGCGTGAACACGCTGTTGATTCGTGGTTCTTCATAGAAATCTTTGGGGCTAGAGGCACTTCAGAGTCTGAAATTTTTCCAGATTTTAGAAACGTGATGTTCTATAAATTATGGAACACTCAAACATATTCACATTTCTGTAGCGAAATACATATGAATAGTTCCAGCAAGTGGGATAAATAAAGACCGTAAGTACCTCCAAGGTCAGTTCAACTCAGGTTTTTTGCTGCCAAATCAGTTTTAAAAAGCTTTTTGGTTTTCAAAGCTATGGGGATGTTGGAACTGGGGAAAAGGGATGGGGGACTGTGCCCTCACTATGCTCTGTGCGGGCATCCGGCCAAACACTTTCACTCGCCACATATATTAAATCCTCATAGAGACCTACGAGGCTGGGTTTATTACTGCTATTATTATTCCAACTTTATAGAAAAAGAAATCCAGGCACAGAGAGATTGAATAACTTGCTTAAGGACACACAGCTAGGAAGTGACCAAGCTTGGATTCCAGCTGAGGTGTCTTGGATGCCAGAGCCTGCCATCCTCAATAGTTTACAGTCCAGTGTGTGCCTGGGCCCAGGGGACGTTAACAAAGAGATCCCCCAGGGGACATTAACCAAGAGAGCATTATCACAGGATGGAATAAGGCCCAGGCCTGGGTCCCCGAAGTTCCGAGGAAGGGCCTAAGACAGCTTAGGGGGTAGAAGAAGATGACCCAGAGGGGGTGGCAGCTACCGGGGGCCTCAGCGGTGAGTAGGCACTAGCCACGTCTTGGTGGGGGAGGGAAAAGCATTTCAAGAGAAGGCAACAGCTGTAAACAGCAGGTATAAAGGCCCGGAAGCCAGAGGGAGCGTTAAAAGTCACCAAGACACAAAGGAATCACAGCGGCCGAATGGAACCAGAGAGGTGAGTAGAGGCCAGCCTCCGAATGGAACCAGAGAGGTGAGTAGAGGCCAGCCTCCGCGGGCCTGGGGGGCCGGGCCGTGTCTCAGCCCCGCCCCCTGCGGAATCCCACCATGCGAGGAGGTCAGAGCCTCCCGCTCTTGGGACCCGGCAGAGAAGAAACTCAAGGGAAGGACTATTTTCGCAGATGCACAGGAATCCGAATCTGAGGCACTAGCTCCTGTGCGGGCGGGCCGGCCGGGGTCTCAGCGGGCGCAGCACGGAGAAAAGGATTATTGATCTTTGAGCGGGAGTCCTGATTACACGCCAGCACTCGTGAGTCTGGGCTGAGAAGTTGATCGGTCCAGCGGAAAGTCAGGACTGCCAGGCGGCCAGGTGATACCTCCTCCCGCCCCAGCCAGCAGGTTGGGGGCTTGGCTCGAGCCATTAGCCGGCAAACGGGCTGAGTTCGAGTTCGAGTTCGAGTTTGAGAACGCATACGAACAGGAAGCCTCTCTCCCCTAGAGAGGCGAGGCAAGGCCCCAGCCCGACAGCTGAAATCTTTATTATGATGATTTTCCCTGGGGGGGCGTGTGAGCGCACGTGCCTGTGTGTTTCACTGGGGCGCGCGCGCGCGCGCGCACGTGCCTGTGTACACGCACTTCTGAGGCTGAGGCAGCAGGAGCTGAAATCGTCGCAGCCGCCGCTCATGAATATTCCACGTCGGTGCCCGCCGCACTTTGCAGTCATCGATTATTTATACGTGAAATTCCGAAAGCTTCATAAATAATGAAAGTGCCTGCGTCCCAGCTGCATCTTCGGCTTGCCTCCGCCTGGCCCAGGTGAGGGCTCTGGACTCCCCTTCTCGCATCAGAATCCAGGGCCTTCCCAGGAGGGAGGCGCGTGTGTGCCTGTGTGTACTCGCACGCCCAGGGAGGGGTCTGCACACACAGCGCTGGGCAGCTGGGGTTGTCTACACTGCGGACTGAGTACGGGCAGGCCCTGACCGACAGGGAGAAGAGCCTCGTATTCTATTCAACATGAGCTGGGAAAACATCAGACACGTCCTGGTTCAACTCAGTTCCAGCTGCACTCTGGGGCTGTTGTACCAGTGTAGCGGTGTCTGATTCGGGGTGGGGGGGACGTTGTATGGAGTTCTTCCCCTTGTGAGCTCTTTCCATACACAGCTGCTCTTTACAGAGACAGAAACATGCTCCCATTAGCCTTGGTCCCTAAACTCCGTACTGTGCAGGCTGCTTCCACGTCTTGGGGGTGGAGATGTGGCAGGTATGCAGGTGTGCCCACGCCCAGAGGAGGCCCCCAACTGAAGTGAAGAGCTCCGCCCAGCACCCCCACCCGTGCCCCAAATAGCTGACAACAGCTTTGATCACTGAGCATGTTCCGTTTTTCAGGCTTCTCACTGCCCTATCTCTAACCTTCGAAACATCTTCTAAAGCAAGTCTGTCACTTTGCAAAGATGCTCAGGGAGGTTAAATAATTGGCCCGGAGTTCCCGTTGTGGCTCAGGAGGTTAAGAACCCGACATAGTGTCCTTAAGGATGCAGGTTTGATTCCGGGTCTCACTCAGTGGGTTAAGGATCCAGCACTGCCACAAGCTGTTGCTCTGGCTGTGGCCGTGGTGTAGGTCTGCAACTGCAGCTCCGACTTGACCTCTAACCAGGGAGCTTCCTTATGCCACAGGTGTGGCTGTAAAAAGAAAAAACGAAAAAAAAAAAAATGTGCCCGAAGCTGCAAGCTGTGAGTAGGAGACGGTGGGTCTGTCTGAAAGTCGTCTCTTGCTTGTTTCACAACTCAGGAGTTGTCTGTTGTCTGGCTAGCAGGGGGCCCAGCGTGGACGGACATCCGTATCCGAGGGGCGCATGTTTTCTCTTTGACCACTGAAAGGCCAAAGTGTATGGGCTCTATTGTTTGGGGCATTGGATTATTCATGTTCAGTAAAAGTTGAATGAAAAGTGCTACATAGGACAAGTGCTCTCATCCCTGTTTAAACAGAATCGCTAGGGGGAGCTTTCCAAAATATGTTTAAACTTTTGATACAATTGTAGATTTTTTTTTTTTTTAAGGGCCACACCTGCGGCATACAGAAGTCCCCCGGGCTCGGGGTCACGCTGAAGCTGCAGGGTTAAACAACACCAGATCCTTAATCCCCCTGAGCGGGGCCAGGGATCGAACCCACATCCTCATGGACAATGTTCTTAACTTACAGAGCTACAACAGGCACTCCAACGCAATTATAGATTTTGACATAATTGTAGATTTACGTGCAGCTGTAAGAAATAAGGCAGAGATCCTATGTATCTTTGGCTCAGTTTCTCCCCAAGTGTTAGCATCCTTCAAAACTATTGTATAATATCATGCCTGTAAATTGACATTAATGTAATCCACCAATCTTGCTCCGATTTCATCAGTTTTATATGTACTAGTGTGTGTGTGTGTTTATGCAATTTTATCACATGTGGGTTTGCATATCTACCTCTTGTCAAGATATAGAACATTCCATCAGCACATGGATCCCTGGCGTTGCCTTTTTATAACCACAGCTCACCCCAACCTCATCATCTTTGCACCCCAACCCCATTTCTGACCCCTGTCAACCACTAATCTGTTCTCCATAATTTTGTCGTTTTGAGAATGTTATATGATCAGAATCATATGGTAGATGATCTCTTGGGAATGGCTTTTTCACTTAGCGTACTTTCCTGACAATTAATCCTAGTCGTTGCCTGTATCGCCAGTTCCTTCCTTTCCCTCGTGGGGCAATATTCCCCCACGAGGGGTTGGATCACAGCTTTTTTTAACCATTCACCCATTGAAGGCTATCTGGTTGGTTTCCAGTGTGGGGATATTACATAGAAAGCTGCTGTTGGGGAGCTTTCCCAAGAAAAAAAAAAAGCAACAACAACTCAGGAGTTCTCTTGTGGCGCAGTCGGGGTTAAGGGTCCGGCATTGTCACTGCAGTGGCTTGGGATGCTGCTGTGGCTCAGATTCAATCCCTGGCTCAGGGAACTTCCAGATGCTATGGCACGGCCAGCACACACATAGTCTGGGATGGTGTTAGCCTGTTTGTGTCACTGATGTGGGGGTGGGGCATGGATGTATTGCTGTGGGAATAGAGTTTGGCTTTCATAGGCTCCTCACCATGCCCCTAGAGCGTAAAGCAAAAATATTCTTTTTTTTTTTTGGTCTTTTTTTTGTCTTTTTATAGCCACACCTGCGGCATATGGAGGTTCCCAGGCTAGGGGTCTAATCGGAGATGTAGCCACTGGCCTACACCACAGCCACAGCAACGCGGGATCTGAGCCGCTTCTGCAACCTACACCGCAGCTCACGGCAACGCTGGATCCTTAACCCACTGAGCGAGGCCAGGGATCGAACCCGCAACCTCATGGTTCCCAGTCGGATTTGTTTCTGCTGTGCCGCGACGGGAACTCCAAAAACAAAAATATTCTTATCAAATAAAGATAAGGGACCGTTCCAGATTACTCTGGATTATTTCTCTCCTCTTTGTGGATGAATAGAATAGGAGGTGGAGGTTTGGGGAGAAAGATCTGGTCTGGATTTTGGAGAACGTGTGCCCCACTCTCTGTACCCTATCGTTTAGCTAGCTCACTGTGACCTCACTGTGGACTCAGTTTCTCCATCTGCAGGTTGGGGGCGTGTTTGCCTCCTGAGCTGTCTAAGCCGCAAAAGAGCAATTGTGGCTCTGAGGTTCTTGGGGTTCCTCTAGCACAGAGACCTGGGTTCGCCTGAAGGTGGGTGATGAGCTTTCGTCTCTTAGCTGCCTGTGAGTTGGAAAGGCTGAGAGCAGCTGGTCCCTGCTGCCTGTCCCGGTCTGTAGCCCACACAGAGGGCACTGCTCAGATGCAAGCTTGTCACCGGCAGCTCAGGCACCAGCCCCTGTCCCTGTAGCTTAAAGAAAAGACGACCTGGGGGTGGACTGATGAGGCCAAATCGGACACCCTCTGCTCCCCCCCACCCCGCCCTCCTCCGCACACGATGGCCCCTTTGCCCTACTTCTCCCTCGGACCCTCTCTCTGTTTCCAGACCAAGGCTGGAATTATTTAATGCCAAATCAGTAAAAGTGTCAGCAGCTTGCAGCTTAACTGCTAAGAGGAATGATTCATAACCCCACGCCGGGCACCGAGTGTTTCCTCCCCATCTTCACGGCCCGCCCCTCGAGAGAAAGGAAATAAATTACCATCATTGCCTTTTATGGTACATATAATCGGGTGGCAGCTTGGAGACTAGACTCATCTCAAAGTCATTTACAGTGAATTATTCATTTGGCTGAAGGAGTCTTCAGCTGGAGGGGGAAGTAGCCTCTCTCCGCTCTGGCTTTGGGGTGCCCCCTCCACCGCCAGGCCCGGAAGGTCCAGGTTCCCCTTGGGAATCTCTGGACCTCAGAATCCCGGAGTGTAGTGGGAAGGGCAGAGGAGGGTGTCTGAGCCGCAGGAACCCGCTTACCCTGTCCGCTCCTGGGAGACACTGGGGCAGTCTGGAGCTGTCTGTCTCTCTCACTGATCAAAGGCGACCACAGGCCCTTGTTCATATCCCTTCCACCGTTCTCTCTCCCTGCCTCCCTTTTCTCTCCCTTCTTTATTTCCTTCTATAAACATTCACTAAGTCTCTACTCCTGTGTGCTCTATGAGTCAGGACGTGGTAGGTTCTGGTGCAGTAACAAACATCCCTGTAATTTCAGTGGCATGAGATCACAAGGCATACGCAAGTGAACTTTTTTTTTTTTTGTCTTTTTGCCTTTATCTAGGGCCACACCAGCGGCATATGGAGGTTCCCAGGCTAGGGGTCTAACAGGAGTTGTAGCCGCCGGCCTTCGCCACAGCCACAGCAACGTAGGATCCGAGCTGCGTCTGCAACCTACACCACAGCTCACGGCAACGCCGGATCCTTAACCCACTGAGCAAGGCCAGGGATCGAACCCACAACCTCATGGTTCTTAGTCGGATTTGTTAACCACTGAGCTACGACGGGAACTCCACGCAAGTAAACTTGTCACCCTAGGCCAACCCTGGGTTCTGCCGTGTGTGATCTTCATTTTGAGGACCAGGCTGGTGAACCACCATTACATTATTTGTGACCACATTACTGTCACAAATACCTCTTAAAGCTCCTAAAGCTTCTACTCAGAAGTGACACATGTCACTTCTACTGTCTCGTGGGCTAAAGCAAGTCACATGGCCACAATGAACCTCAAGTGGGTGGAAAAGTGTCCCCGAACCACGTGCCCTGAAGGGGAGAGACAAGGGATTTTTGTGAACATCCCTGACGCCTCTCTCACAGGTGCTGCATCAGGCCTGGAAGGTAACAAAGGAAGGGCCATGGTCCTTTCTCTCGGCAAACTCATGGTCGTGTGCAAGAGGCAGGTGGACAAGGCAGATGCACAGTGGACCATGATCCAGGGGTCTCCGCTCCAGGAAAGGGGTTATCCTGGAATTCGCAGGAGGTAGGGTGATGGGGGATGTGGCATCAGAGGGTGACCCCCTTGAGACTCTTTGGTTCTGAGTGTGGGACTTCATTTCCCTGAGCCTCAGTTTCTTCCCCCTTCCTCTGGGGTGATGATGATGACACAGTAACACCCAACACACGGGGAGGTTGCGGGTGATGCACGAGGTAATGTCTATAGAAGCCTTTGCGATGAATTCATTTACACGTTTTAAATAATAACAACGCTGAGTCTTTTCTCGCAGGTACATTCAATTCCTGAGCCCGGCCCCCACCCACTGTGCCTCTGGTTCAAGGCTCGGCCTGGCGGACTTGGCTTGCTGGCACTTTCCAAGGGGCCTCCCCCAGCTCTATGGAGACAGAGCGATTACCCTGGAAAACACCCGTATGGGCTGGTGATGGGGGCTGCCTCCTGGCAGGAGGGGCTTCCGGCCAGAAAGACTGGTCCCAAGGCTCAGCTGTGCCTCCCTCTGAGCCCCAGACCCTGGGGTGCTGTTCATTTATTTGACACATAGTTACTCAGTGTGGCATCTGCAAGCATTATGCTGGAGCTGAGGGAACAGCAAAGGACAAGACAGACCAGCTCCCGGTCGTCACGACGCTGGCGTTCCAGCAGGGGAAGCGCTCATTTTTGCAGTGGCCACTGTTGGTTGACCAGATGTCCCCGGGACCCCCGTTACTGTTTCTGTGCGCTCGTTACTCAGCTCCTGCCTGCTTTGCTTCTAACGGCGGCGGCCCCTGCGACTCGCTGCAGAAGTCTGCCCCTGGGCTACCCAGGCTGGTGAGCCTAACTGCTTGTGCGGGCAGAGAACCAGCAGTTTCCCCAGAGGGAGCCTTTGGCCAACAACTGATGAGAGATGGAGAATGAAAATCCTGCTCGCTTGCCTGGAGTTGGGACCGTCTCGGTGAGCTTCTCCGTCTTGCTTTCCTGCTCTCTTTTGTTTCTAGGAAGTCTTGCTTACATCACCAGCACACAAAGCTTCATCTCAAGGCTTTTGCTTCTGGGGCCTCGCTTCGGTCCTCAGTGGGGCCGAACCTCAGCTTTGTTCCGGGGAGCTTTCCTCCCTGCACGAGGCAGCATGAGGGCCGGTTAGTGCGACCAGTGGCGCTGACTTATCCTCCTTTTGCTCTGGGTCGGTTAACAGGGAGCGGGTGACCCAGATGTGGCCAAGGACACACGATGGGACAGCCTTTGGGGGCTTCTAGGAATGTTTTTCTTTTTCTTTTTGTTCTTTCTCAGCTGCACCCATGGCATTTGGAAGTTCCTGGGTTAGGGATCAAATCCTAGCCACAGCTGAGACCTACCCTACAGCTGTAGCAACACCAGATCCTTAACCCACTGTGCCAGGCCGGGGATGGAACCCGTGCTGCCATGGAGACAAGCTGCTGTCCGGATCCTTAACCTGCTGTGCTACAGTGAGATTTCCAGGAATATTTTTCTTCAAACAAGACACAGAAGAGAATCCACTTCCCCTGCTGGACATGCTGCAAGTGATGCTGGAGCCCTGGTGGCCACACTGATGCTTGGAGGACCCCCAGCTCACAGGCGGAGGCACCAGGGACCTGGAGGATGCAGGCGAAGTTCGGAGTTCCCCAGCGGGCCCACCTTACCTCAGAATGTCCAGTTCTGTAAAACGATAAATCCCAGATTTGGTGAAGCCATTTTGCATCAAGTCTGCTATTGTTTGCAATCGAAAACATCCCAATGGCTGTGATTTAATTTAATTTAATTTATTTATTTTTGTTAGGGACACACCTGTGGCATGTGGAAGTTCCCAGGCTAGGGGTTGAATCAGAGCTACAGTTGTGGTCTAGACCACAGCCACAGGAACACCAGATCAGAGTTGGATCTGCAAGCTACATGCAACTTATGGCAATGCCGGATCCTTAACTCCCTGAGTGGGGCTAAGGATCAAACCCGCATCTTCACGGGCATTATGTCGGGTTCTCAGACCGCTGAGCCACAACGGGAACTCATGTGATTTTAGATGGTGACAAGCTACCACGCAAGGGGCAGCCCTTCCAAATCCATGTTTTCTGTAGATGGGGCCCATCTGGATTCCCTGTTATGCTCCAGGTTTGGGATACATCACTCAACATCGCATGGAATGGCTAAGGAACAGGATTTGTTGGAAAAAGAAAAAACTAAAAAGGCAGGGTTGACAAGAAAAAACAGTGACAGCATGGGGTCAGTTGCTAGTTGCGGGGGGGACTCCAGGTGGGTTGAGGGTATAGCCTCCTATTATTCTCCCTATATCCTCATTTTTTTTTCCTGCCCTTGTGGACTTTATACATCTTGTTTCCTTCTTTGCTATGGCCATCAGGAAGCTCAGAGCTGGATCTGTGTCATGTCTCACTTATGGTAAGGACCTTATAGTATGTATGATTGTGTTCTTCCCTTAGCCAGGCGTTATCCTATTTTCCCATTTCTCCGAGGTCCTCATCCCTTTGTTTTTATTCTGTGAGGCTCTGTATATTTCTGTAAATCCTGTTGGTCATTCTTTAGAGTGAAGCAAAATGTGTTTCAGTCAGGCCATCCATCCCCTAAAGCTGCGCTTGGAACCTCCCTGAGGATGGTGGCTGCTAAGTGTCTCTTGAGAGCCTCCCTGGGCATCTGGCAGATGGAGAAAGAGCCCACAAGGCCTATTCCTCTGCAGCTAAGAGGAGGTATTTACTGCCAACTTGCAGCCCCATTTCCACACCGACCCCAACATTCCTCAATCTTATTCTCCTTTTCTAGGCCCAGGGAGAATGATGGTTCCACCTCAGCTTCCCAAATGCCAGGGCTGGGCAAGGGAGTGGAAAATCCTTTGAAATTCACAATAAATAAATAAAAATAACTTTGAGGGCTTGTAACCATGGAGACCAAAGCCTTGGTTAGTCGCCATGGCGACCCTTGGGTAGGCTCCCTGCCTGAAATGATCAGCATCACTGAAAAAAGAAGGGCTAAGAGAGGCAGAGGCAGGACCACATGCTACAGAGAGCTGGATGCCAGCAAATTTCTAGAGGCAGATTGAGAAGAGAGGCCGTGTGTGTGTGTGTGTGTGTGTGTGTGTGTGTGTGTGTGTGTGTGGTGGTGGTGGTGGTGGGGAGGCAGTAGAGAGAAGCAAAGGAGAGAGTTCTTCTAGAACTTTCTTCCCCAGCAAGCTGTCACACTGACCGTCACATTGTTCTAAGAGGCTCCCAATCCCTTCACCTCTTGTGCCCTGTGCCCCCAGGGCCGAGGGGGGAGCCAGGCCTCCAGCCTTGGCAATGCTGCCAAGGAGTCTCCATGACAACGCCAGCCCCCACCTGTGGGAGAGCGGCTGGGACCTCCAGGGAGTTGCCTGGGTGACCAGGCTCCCTTGCCTCGCTTCCCCACCAACCAAACCTCTTCTGTCCTTCCCCACAGTTGGTGATGGGAGGGTGAGCGGACAGGGCTGCCATGGAGACCTGGCTTTCCTCCCTCGGCCCCCTTTCCAGAGCACTGTCCCAAGATGGTTGTTGGCAGGGGTCTCTGGGTGACATCCTCGTCTAGCTGAGGATGAGGGGTCTACTGAGTATGGAGAGAAATAACTGAGACTCTTCTGGCCAAAGAAGGAGGCGGGCCTATGGGGACTATTCATGTCTTGATTCTTCTAGAAGTGTCGCCTGTGGTGTTTGCCTGGGCTCAGTCGGGAGACTGGCCCCGGGGGACCTTCTCACCCCGACCCCCTGTCACCCATCCCATCGAGCCCTGAGCTGAGGAGCTGTGGTTCACTCAGCCACGGAGAACGTTCAGGTGGTTTACGCGCATTTATTTCTCAGACGCGGAGACAGTTACATGATTAGTTGTTATTTTATCTCGCTAATGAAAACGCATAAAAAACCAAATGGCCAATTAGCGAGGCCATTCATTCCCCAGGTCTTGGCTGTTTCACTTTGCAGAGTGAGGCTGTTCTCGGGCCACAAGGCAGGCCCCACCCTCTGAGGGCCTCCTCCCCACCCTTGCCTTTGGCTCCTGTTGTGTCTCAGTGGCAGTCAGGTGTCCCCTGCAGGCATGCTCCTCCCTTGCTAACCATCTCCTTCTCTCACTTCCAGTGGAATTCCTTATCCTCTCTACCTCCCCCAGCCTTCCTCCTCTGCCCCCTAGACTTCCCCACTGTCCTCACCCTCATTTCCATCTTCGTTTGAATCTCTCCTCTTCCAAGAAGTCTACCATGATAGAATTGGGTTAGGCCGGGAGTTCCCATTGTGACTCAGCAGGTTACGAATCCGACTGATATCCATGGGGATACGGGTTCGATCCCTGGCCTTGCTCAATGGGTTAAGGATCCAGCATTGCCGTGAGCTGTGGTGTAGGTTGCAGACATGGCTTGGATCCCGCGTTGCTGTGGCTGTGGTGAAGGTTGGCAGCTACAGCTCCTGTTAGACCCCTAGCCTGGGAACCTCCATATGCCGCGGGTGCGGCCCCAGATAAGGCAAAAAGAAAGAAAGAAAGAAAGAAAGAAAGGAAGGAAGGAAGGAAGGAAGGAAGGAAGGAAGGAAGGAAGGAAGGAAGGAAGAAAGAGACCTTGAGGCTGTGGGTGCCCATGGGCAGAAGCTCGAGAATCCAGAAAGCCCTGATTCCCAGGAATCTGGGGGCCACAGTGGACCCAGCCGGACCCTTATGTATGCAATCTGCAAGGTGGGTACTATCATCCCCATTTCATGCAAGAATAAATCAAGGCCCAGAGAAAAGGCAGTACATCCATGAGGAGGCTGTAAGCCAGAGTGGTTAAGAGTATGGAGTCTGGAGTCACTCACTCTGCTTAGCTTGGTATTTTCTGCCTTGGTGCTTTCTGGCTATGGGACATCACGTGAACACACAGCCTCAGCCTCAGTCTTCTGGTCTTCTTGTCATAAATGAGCTTATGATTATTTAACTCATGTGGTTGCTGTAAGAATGAAATGAGAAAAATCCGTGTCTAAGAGACTTAGCACAGCACTTTGAATAAAGTGAGAATTCAAAAGTGGTAGCCGCTATTACAGAGCGTCTCCTCGGCAGATCTCTTGCCAGCTATCCATCCGTCCATCCATTAATCCATCGAACTTTTATTGCCAGACACCTAGGTCATGAGTGATTAGGGAATAGTTCCTGCAACAAGGGGCTTTGAAGCTAGTGAGAGCAACCCACACCGAGCCCAAATCAAAAGTGAGAGAGAGAGGTTAGAACAGAGCCTGTGACAAGCAATGGGGTGACCCAAGGAGGGGCTGGCCAATTCTACTTACGGAGGAGAGTCAGGGGCAGGAGAACTGACCTCAAAAGGTGGGGGTTGAGAGGTTCCTCTGAGCTGGGACATGTGTGGCTAAGCCCCTGTCGCCTCCTTGGCCTTCCTCCTCCACCTGTTCCAAGAAAACCCTTGGGTAACAAAGCTGAGCGTTCCAGCAGCTAATTTCCCCTTGCAGGATCTCAGTGTGGCGTGGCCTCACCTGGCAGCATTGGGTGTGCTGCAGGCACCAGATGCCTCCCGATGTCTTCCCAGTTCAAGACTGATGAGAGGAGGCGGGGTTCCCCAAAGACTGCCCTCTTCTCTCTACCTCCTACAATATGTCCTGGCTTCCAAAATGCTTTGAATGCTTTGGTCCATTGCCGTGAGCAGGCTCAGTTACCTGCCATTTCAGGGAATGGAGTTTATGAACCCCAAAGCAGAACACATGGTCTAGTGTGTGATTTGGCCACAGGACAGAAGATCAGGATTGCAATGAAAATAATAAACATGCAGGTGGAAGGTTGTACCCGTGTGGTGTGGCTGAAGGGACTGAATGACACAGGCCCCCAGCAACATCACACACACACACACATACACTCCCCACACATACACTCCCCACTCCTTACTTAGCTCCTGGTACCTGGAATTTCACCATTAGAGACTCATTCCTTTAGCTATGATTTATTCATACATTTAAGCCCCCATGAGTACATAAATGCTTTCAACAACAACTCTGAAGTACCAAGCCCTGGCCCAGGTATGGAGGACCAGAAATGAAAGAAACCCAGGCCCTGCTCAAGGTCACAAAACTCAGTCTTGGCTGGAGGAAGAGGATTCACAAACAGGCAAACAAAACACAGCAAGGCCTGAGTGAGGCCTGTGCTGGAACTTTGTCGAGGACCACCAAGCCTTGTCCAGGGCCCGCCTGGAGGAGAGGGGAGGTTTAGGAGGCTCCTTTCCTGAGTACTCAAGCTTAAGTAGGAGACAGCTTAAGTAGGAGTGACAGTCAAAGGTGGGGCTTGGGTAAAGGTGCAGTGAGGTGTCCGTGGCACGTGGTTTTCTCAGCATCCACTCCGGGGTGTGAGTATCATGGAAACTCCTGAGAGCTTGTGGGAGTGGAGGCAGGAGGAGTGGTGGATTGGGAGCCTTGAGCCCTGTGTCGCGTACAGGAGGCGGGGACAACTTCCCTGGGCTTCAGCAAGAAGAGGACACGAAGGCCGGGAAGAGGGAGGGAAAGGAAACGTCACCACCCGGCAACTACTTCTGGCCGCGTGCTGGATTTGACCCTTTACACTTGTTCTGACCAAATGTGGCTATTTTATCTCTGTCCCTTATTTGGGGATATTTATCCTCAGTTCCCCTCAGCTGGCTGGTGGAGCAGCGCCTGGACCTTCTATTCCTTCTATTTTTATTAAAATAGCTTTTTCAGGCTCTGCACTTAGGAAATGCTTAATAAATGTGACTTTGGTTGTGAAACGGGGCTCTACGCTGGTCTCCAGAAAGCGTGCCTTTGGCATTCACTCTTCCCCAAAATGTCCTCAGGACACCCTGGGAGGCAGGTGTTCCTGCAGGAACCCAGGGCGCTGGGTCCTAAGTGTGGGAACTCGGCTATGTCCGTGGACCTCTCTGGCCAAAGTTTCCTCATCTGTGGGACAGGGGCAGGGCGTTTGGTGGCTCCCAAGGCTCTTTGAAGTAGGACCCTCGGTAGTAGCCCCCTCCAGCCCCGAATGCGGTCAGCTTGTCCTTGTGCCGCGTCTTGCTTTTTTCTCCTTGGCCACCAATGATATCCTGGGAAAGTGTTACTTCAGGGCAACCACTGGATCAGTGAGAGGTGCTTTTTAATAAGTTCATCAGGCTGCAGGAAGCCTACTTTGTTTTTCTGCACTTGTGTGTCCAGCCACTGCCCTCACTCTGTGTGTCTTGTAAATATTCCAGAAACTGCTTGCATTGATCAGCCCACTGTGGCCACCCAGCACATCTAGGGGAAGGAGTTCAGGCTTTCTCTCTCTGGTGTGTACAGAGGGAGATAACTGCATAAGTAAGCAAGTGTATTAGCAAGCACAGTACAGGTTATGCTGTGTAACAAATCGAGCCCCGAAAACTTAGGCTTAAGACAACACAGGTTTATTTCTGACATTATATGTCCAGTGTGGTTTAGAGGGCATATAAAAGGCTCTGCCCAGTACAGTCACTCAAGGACCTAGGCTGCTGCAGGCGCCATCATCTTGGGGCTGCAACATCTGGAAATGAGGTCTCCATGGTTGCCCGGTGGGGGGTGAGAGGAGTGAAGGTCACACACTGGCACTTAAATGTTTCAGCCTGGAAGAGACTCATGTTACTTTCACTTGCAGCATTTTGGCCAGAAGAAGTCACATGGCCCTTCCTGACCACAAGGGGTATGGAAAATGTGGAAGAGAAGGGGGGTGTGTGTGTGTGTTTAATTAAAAAAAATTTTATGGCGGTACCTGCAGCATATGAAAGTTCCCAGGCCAGGGGTTGAATTCCAGCCATAGCTGTGACCTGCAGCTTCTGATCTTTTAACCCACTTCACCAGTGCTGGGAATTGAACCCGCACCTCTGCAGTGACCTGAGCTACTGCAGTCGGATTCTTAGCCCATTGCACCACAGTGGAAACCCCAGAAGGTTTTTTTTTTTTGTCTTTTTGTCTTTTTAGGGCATATGGAGGTTCCCAGGCCAGGAGTCCAATCAGAGCTTTAGCCACAGGCTTACACCACAGCCACAGCAACGCAGGATCCGAGCCGCATCTTTGACATACACTACAGCTCACAGCAACACCGGATCCTTAACCCACAGAGCGAGGCCAGGGATCGAACCCGAGTCCTCATGGATGCCAGTCGGCTTCATTAACGGCTGAGCCACGAAGGGAAACCCAGAAGATGGGTTTTTAATGGGCCTTACAAACATCCCTACGACAGTGACTGAGTGGGCAGAGGAGGGAAAGAGCCAGTGAAGAAGCGAATGAGGTGAAGAGAGAATGAACAAAGAGCTAGTGGAGGGTGTGAGCGAGCCGCATCCCCCCCCCCCCCCCCGCCCGGGGAGCCCTCCCAGGCCAGGCCGGAGCCCCGAGGCCCCTGGCGGCCGCCCAGAGCCTCCCTTCCGCCGGGGGCTGTGCCAGCCACAGTCTCCCTCTGCCACTTCTGGGATTGCATTTCAGAAACTCATTTTGAGAGAGACAAGCTGGGCCCAGGGGGGCCGTATCTGGTGTCTGTGTCCTTGGGAGGTGGAGAAAGGAGAAGGGGAGGAGGAGAAGGAGGGGCTGAGGGAGGGACGGGCCAGATCTGCGAAAAGCAATTAGCCCAGAATGGGGAATTACTTGCTGTCTGTGTGCTTGGCTCTGGCCTCTGAGCTGCTGCCATTCCCCAGGGCTCCAGCAAGGCGGTGCTGAGCGCCAGGTGGTGTGGCCGGGGCCTGGGAATCACCCTGGGGTGTGGGCTTGGGCTCAAGGCACTGAGCTGTGGGCTCTCGCCTGGCCTCTCCCTGGAAGTGGCCTGGACTGCGCCGTCCCACAAGGCCTTTCTGCAGGTTTTTACACTTGATTGTGTCAAGAGCGGGGATGATGGCCACTGCATCTCTGCAGCCCCAGGGGACCTGGGTATCTTAGCTGGGCTTGACCTCGACCCCGCCCCTCCCTGGAAGCAGAGCTTGAGACAAGGACTTGGGTGCAGGCAGTTTAATTGGGAAGCAGGTGTGAGAGGCGAGAAGCGTCAGCGAGGTGGGGAAAGCCACACCAGGTGCCATGTGGAGGTTACGTCTAGGGCAACAGGTGCTGATTCTGCAGGACATCAGAAGAGGGCAGAATGTCCCCCAGAACCCTCATCTGAGGGACGGGAGGCCCTGCATTCATCCACTGACTCCTTTTCCTATTGGCCGAGGGTGGCCCTGGGGGTGTCAGTTTCCCTGACAGCAATTCTGGGCAGCATTTGCCCGGAAAGTCTTCGATCTTCAGTGCATCAAAGCAGAAGCCTACCAGCCGGAGCATCTGAGTCCTCACATTCTTTGCAGCTGTAGCAACCGTCAGAGGTGGGCTCTGGGGATGCAGCACTGGGTACCAAAGCCGTAAGGATGCCGTGCCCTGCTTATCCAGTGGTGCTGGGAGCAAGGCAGCCTTGGAGGACTGAGGTCCAGGCCTCCCCAGATTGATGCCAGGCTCATTGACATCTTTCTCCTCTTTCCTTTCTACTCCCACAGGCCGCGAGCTCATGAGAATTCGACTCTCCATGTCTGGGTTCCCAGGGTCCTGCTTAGAGCCCAGCCTGGGGCTCGGGAAATATCTGTTGTGGAGATAACCAAATCCTTTGGTTTTGGAGGGGTCAGGGGTTAGGCTGTGTGTAGGACCTAGAGTGGTTTCCTTCCTGCTCGCCTGCATGGGCAAGAACAGTGATGCCCTGAAAGCCCCCTGGGGTTGCGGCTCCTGGATCCCATCTCTGGCTCTGGGATAATGATCTCTTGCAGGGCTAATATTCAGTTCCCCTTGACCCACAGGCAAAATGCAACCCAAGTTGCCATTGGGGTTGTGAGGGCCTAGGTGCCACTGGAAGGATAGAGGGGTTGTTGGCAGTTTTTGTTTCTTGTCCTGCTTCTCCTCTTATTCTAACAACGCCCCCCAACTTTTGGAGACCTGCTCTCTCCTCATGCCTTCCTCACTCCGCCTGCTTCTGAAGGGGCCACCAATCACATAATCCTATGACCATGTGACCCAACCATAGCCACAGTGATTGGTTCAGGAATGGGCACATGACTCAAGCTGGGCCAATCAGAATGCTCCCCTGGGACTATATACATGAAGTTTTGGAGAAAGAGACTTTGGACTGGGGAGGTGATTTCTGAGGTCCAGTGACCGTGTCTTCTCAGGTGAAGGGGCCTCCTAGACAGAAGGTAAAGGGGGCTCCTGGTGGGCAGCCCCGGGTGTCTGGTGCCTTGTCATTTCGGGATGGACCCAGGCGGGGCTCTGAACTCCTGTGGGGAGACCCCACTGGGGCAGCCTCCTCTGGCCTTTTCAATGTGCTGTCGTGATTGGTTGCCTGTTCTAATTTAGGCAGCCTGGCCTCATAAACAAAGTCTGAGTGCTTCGCAGGTGCAAAGGTTAGATTTGCATGAAGAGGCTTGTGTAAATCGCACTGCTTTTCTGTTATGGCTCCTCGCCTCTGACGTCCCTAGTTGGGGCCTGTTTGAAGCACAACGCAAGCTGTCTAGCTGCCTGGACTCCTCCCCTCCACCGGGCCTGAGCCCGACCCCCACTCTCTTCTCCAGACTTCACAGCAGGACCCTCCTCTGGCCTTCCAGCCCCTCCCTCCTCTAGACCAGCACTGTCCAGTGTGCCTGTAACATGAACCACGTGGGCAACTTCACGTTTTCTAGCAGCCATATTGAAAAAAAAGAAAACGGAGTTCCCATCGTGGCTCAGTGGTTAACGAATCCGACTAGGGACCATGAGGTTGCGGGTTCGATCCCTGGCCTTGCTCAGTGGGTTAAGGATCCAGCGTTGCCGTGAGCTGTGGTGTAGGCTGCAGACGCGGCTTGGATCCCGCGTTGCTGTGGCTGTGGCGAAGGCCGGCGGCTACAGCTCCTGTTAGACCCCTAGCCTGGGAACCTCCATATGCCGCGGGTGCGGCCGTAGATAAGGCAAAAGGACAAAATAAATAAATAAATAAATAAATAAATAAATAAATAAATAAAAAATTAAAAAAAGGAAAAAGGAAATGGATTAAATTCATTTAGGTATATTTAGTTAATCCAATATATCCAAAATATTACTATGTCAACATGGAATTGATATAAAAATGATTGGTGAGATAACTTATATCCTGTTTTCATATTAGGTCATCACGCTTACAGGACCTGTCCATTTGGACCAGCCACATTTTAAGTGGTCAGTAGCCACTTGCAGCTGGTGGCCACCGTGCTGGGCAATGCAGCTTTTTGTCCCCATCCGGTGCAGGGAAGCAACCTGCCACCTGCCGAGGTGTGGGTGATTTTGGTCTTTTCATTTCCGCTCAGTTTCTCATTTGCACTAACACGCTATTATGTGTTCCCTACTTTGGATCTGTGATCAGATCTAGGCAGTTAGTCTGCAGGCCTGATGAAATGAAGGCAAGGTCCCAAAGCCAGAAATTTCTCATCCCTCTGGTAGGCAGAAGGGAAGCATGGGGGGCGGGTATTTGTTTTTAACTTTGGGCAGGGCGGGGGAATAACCTCAGATTTACAGAAAAGTTACAAAGATGGTACAAAGAGTTCCCATATTTCCTTCACCCAGATCCCTCTAATGGCCATCTTATGTGCGGTACATTGATTGAAGTTAACAAATGAATCTTGGTACCATCTGTTAACCAATCTTTGGACTCTGTTCAGATTTCAACCTTTTTTTCCACTAATGTCACTTTTCTGTTCCAAGATCAAATCCTTGATTTTTAATAAATACAACTATCTATCTATCGTTGAGCTACTTATAGATTTATTGACGTCTGTATGTATAATTGACATACAGTGAATTACACATATAAAATACCTACCCTCTTTGACAAGTCTGACACGTGTACACACTGTGAAACCATCACATGGAGGTATTTTAGCTAAACTATAAAGTAACAAATAGCCAAACTTATTTAGAGATTACTAAGCGCCAAACATCATCTTAAACACTTTCCATGAATAAACATATTTAATCTTCATACCGGTTTGCGGCGGATCAGGTGGCGGCTGCCATTTCTTTATTCCCTGAGGCAGAATTATGTCCCTGCAGCTTTGCCATGTGATGTAACAGGAGCTCCTTCTAGAATAAGGGGAATAAATTTCCCACCTGTACGGACTGAATTGTGTCCGTCCAAATCTGTGTGCCGAGGTGCTAACCCTGGGTGCGACTGCTCGGAGAGAGGCGTTTGTGGAGGTAAATAGGGTGAAGTGAGAGGTCGCACGGGTGAGGACCTAATACAAGGGGACTGGTGTCCTTATAACAAGAGGAAGAGACACCAGGCATAAGCACTCAGAGAAAAGGCCACTGAGGACACAGCGAGAAGAAGGCCGCCTGCAAGCAGGATGAGAGATCTCGGGGGAAACCAACCCTGCCAGCACCTTGATCTTGGACTTCCAGGCTCCAGCACGTGACAAAATAAATTTCTGTCATTTGAGTAATCCAGTTTGTGGTGTTTCGTTGTGGCAGCCCAAGCAGAACAACATTCCCCCCCTTTGACAGTGGGCTTGGCCATGTGACTAGCCTTGGCCGACGATATGTTAGCAGTGTGCCTCTTTAGCGTGCTTTTAGTGTGCTTTGTGCATTGGCTTTTCCTTCCTATACTCCTGTATAGGAGACAGACCTGGAACACCGCTGGTCCGTGGGGAAGGAGGAAACACACAGAGCCAACCTGAACCCAACCCGTGGCCAGCATCCAAGGCCTGCTGATCAGGGCTGAGCCCAGCAGAACCTCAGCTGACTCGAAAAAACCCGCGAGAAAGAAAATAAATGTAGAGATTGTAAGCCACTGAGATTTTGAGATTGTTTGTTGTACAGCCAAAGCTGACTGAAAAACAATAAGTTGAGGTACTATTGTTGTCCCATATTTTATCAGTGAGGGAAGTGAGGCACAGAGAGGTTAAGTAACTTGCCCAAGGTCACACAGCTAGTTTGTGGTTGATCCAGGACATAAACTCAGGAAGCCTGGCTCCAGCGACCATGCTCATAACCATTACATACACTGGTCCTTGGAAGATCAGATTTCTCCACCATTCTTTTTTTTTAGGAACACAGCTGCAGCATATGGAAGTTCCCAGCCTAGGGGTCGAATCAGAACTACAGCTGCCGGCCTTACACCACAGCCACAGCAATGCAGGATCCTTAACCCACTGAGCCAGGCCAGGGATTGAACCCTCATCCTCATGGAAACTAGTCGGATTCATTCCCACTGAGCCACAGTTTCCACCGTTCTTTGATTGAGTGATTTAATAATTCATTCTTTGTCTTGTTAATTCATCAAACACTTAAAGTAGATTTCCCCATTAGTTTCTCTCATAATAGGCCTTTCTTCTCCTTGGCAGTTATCAATATCCATCATTTATACGTGTCTGTTTCTACGCTGGATGTTCTACCCCTCTTGCTAGACTTGAAGCTTTATGGGGGCAGGAAATGTATCGTCCCCCACCACCACTGTATACTGACCAGTAACAGCCAATAACTTCTTGTTAAGTAAAAATGAGTTCATAGTTAAGTGCCACCCCTGGCTATGTTTTGGGAACATAGACATATGCTCGTTACCTGTCCTCAGGGAGTTCTTAGTCAAGTGAGGGAGACAGACACCAAGATAGCCTGCAAGTCGCCAAAGGACGAGAGAAGTAGAGACAGCAGCAGCACAAAGATGGATCATTTATACTGCTCTTGGCTGTGGAGGTGCATCAGAGGTTTCAAAGAGGAGACAAATGACCGGGGCTTGAAGGACGAGTGGGGCAATTCTCTGACCCACGGAGAGAAGGCGATCCCTAGCAGCGGGAACAGTCAAGGAAAAGGCATGGAGGTTTAGAGGCGTGGTACCCTTGCTGGATCTTGCTGGTTATCCAGGCTGGCTAGCACACGGGGTGTGCAGGAAACTGTCTGGAGGCCAGCTGGAGGACTGGGAGGGGGTCTGATCCTCAAATGCCAAGCTAAGGACCTTGGATTCTACTTGCAGACCACGGGGAGTAGTCAGTTCCCCAATCCTGGAGGGGTTTCAGCTGACACGATGAGCACTTAGATCATGTAAAGAGTGTCTATACATCAGAAGAAGGCAAAGGCTGTGAAAATTAATAAGGGGAAAACTTCACTAAAATGGAGCCAAGAATGGGAGCTTTCAGGCACGTACGAATCGATGTGAATACAGATCCCAACAGGAAGAGGTGCACCTTGCATCTCTGGTGGGAAGGAAACCAGGAGGAGGAAGGAGGCTTTTCTCCTTGCCTGGCACCATTTCAGCCCACGAGCGGGTGTCACAACTCAGCCAATGAAAAGACGCTATACTGAGAACTCCCAGTTTCCTCCAATGGACTTTTCGTTTACAACAGCCCCTCCCAACTTTCCCTTCTCCTTTATAAAAGAGTTCCCTCTCCTTTGCTTAATGGGACTTGCAAGCGGTTCACCGTGGCTGCATGTCCTGAGTTGCAGTTCTTTGCTGCTCACAGGTAAACCCACTTTGCAGGTTAAAAAACAAACAAACAAAAACCTGGCAGTTTCGTTGCTTTAGGTTACATTACACAGAAGGTCCATTGAGTTGCAGGGCAGACCCCCCAACAACTCTGAGGCTGCTGAGCAGACAGATGCTGGTACCCACAGAGCCCACTGAGCTCACTCCTTTCTTGGCGACCCTGGGGTGAGAGAGTAAGTGTTCCTCCTGGAACTGAGCGCCTCTTTTTCATTTTGAAGCTCTCCAGGCTTTGCTTGGGATCTGATTAAAGTCTCCATCCTTTTTTGTTTTGTCTGTGAGTACTGGGTTAGCATGGCCTTTTGTCTTTACTCTTGAAATCAGGCTGTTCCTTCTGGAACTGTGCAGTTCCGCCTTTGGCCTGACTCCCTTGGGATCAGGCTCTTCCTATTGGAATTGTGCTGGGACTTGGCTTTCAGGCTATTTAAGAACTGCTCTTTTGCTCTAGAGAAAAACTTCTGAGAAATTGGACCAGAGATTCTCTGGTGGCTTTGCGGTTAAACCTATGGCACAGGTTTGATCCTTGGCCCAGGAACTTCTGTACACTGTGGGTGTGGCCAAAAAAAAAAAAAAAGGATGCAATTATCTAAATGTTTTGAGGGCACTCTCCTTTAAGGAACCCGGGGTGATTTTATGTTTAAGAACCATGGACTTTCCTCATAACGCATTTCTAACTAAATGGAGTGCCTAACCGCAAGTAATTTAGAACAGTGATTGCCATTATGGGGACATTTTGAACTCCCAAACTTATCTTTCTTAAAAATGTATTAGGCAGTCGTGGCTCTGAAATCAGAATGGAATTGGATGTCTATTTTGACTGGTGGGTTTTTGTTTGTTTGTTTTTGCTTTTTAGGGCTGTTCCTGTGGCATATGGCAGTTCCCAGTCTAGCGGTTGAATCAGAGCTATGGCTGCCAGCCTATACCATAGCCACAGCAACTTGGGATCCGAGCTGCCTCTGCAACCTACACCACAGTTCACAGCAACGCTGGATCCCTAGCCCACTGAACAAGGCCAGGGATCGAACCCGCATCTTTACGGATATTAGTAGGATTTGTTTCCCCTGCACCACAACGGAACTCCTTGATTGGTGTTTTGAGTCTTCCAGATAGAGAGTCTAAGATGCCCTCTCTGAAAAATAAAATAATTAAATTCACTGAAGCAAACAAATGATTAAAGAAAGACAAAACGGGTGTTCCCGCGGTGGCGCAACAACCTCAGTGGCATCTCTGGAGTGCTGGGACACAAGTTTGATCGCTGGCAGGCACGGTGGGTTAAGGATGAGGTGTTGCTGCAGCTGCGGTGTAGTTCCCAACTGCAGCTCGGGTCTGATCTCTGGCTGGGAAAGAAAAAAAAAAGAAAGAAAAAAGAAAGAAAGACAGAAAGAAGGAAGAAAAAGAAACAAAGAAAGAAAGAACGAGAGAAAGGAAGAAAGAAAAAAGAAGAATGGAAGAAAGAAAGAAGAAAGAAAAAGAAGAAAGAAAGGAAGAAAGAAAGACAAAATGACTTGCAAAGACTGGTTCCTCTCTCCTCTTTGTCTCAGTCTCTGCACCCAGTGCTGCTTTCCTGTCTCTTCTAGATCTATTAGAACCTGATCCTTTAAATAAATCTCCTGAGAATCTAAATAAACCCCAAATTACCTATGATCCCAGGCTGAACTGTGGGCAGTAAAGGGTTTCCTAAAGTAACTGAGGACCTTCATATGTTTGCCAAAGATTTTCACGTAATTCAACCCTACCAGCTTAAATTTTCAGATTGTATCAGTTCACGTGCTTGTTGGTGAGGCTCACCAGCAGTGGATGAAACCAGCCCAGTGGGAACATTCTGGAGGGGATTCAGAAGAACAGACCCCTAACTTTTGGCAGGACGTTAGAAGCCTAGAAGGCTCACCGGAAACCTCCATCCAGCAAGTACAATAGCCTTTCCTAAGCCTGTGGATTGGAACAAATTTCAGTCTTGCCCACAAAAATCTCGTGAATTTGTTTATGACTATTCTATTGACTTCAGGTAATTTTTCTTTTCTTTTTTCTTTTTCATCTTTTTTTAGGGCCGCACCTGCAGCATATGGAATTTCCCAGACCAAGAGCTGAATTGGAGCTGTAGTTGCCGACCTACACTACAGCCACAGCGATGCCATATCCAAGCCACTTCTGTGGACTATACCACAGCTCTTGTCAACACCGGATCCTCAACCCACTGATCGAGGCCAGGGATCGAACCTGTGTCCTCATGGATCCTGGTCGGATTCATTACCGCCGAACTGAATAGGAACACCCACCACTTCAGGTTATTTTTAAAGAAAATTGGTCTTCTTTCAGAAGTTGAGTCCATTGGGGTAGCTGTTAACTCCATGTTTATTAATGGACCTAACCGGTATCTTTTTCTTTTAGTTTTTTTTTTTGTCTTTTTGCCTTATCTAGGGCCGCACCTGCGGCAGATGGAGGTTCCCAGGCTAGGGGTCTAATTAGAGCTACAGTTGCCGGCCTACGCCACAGTCAACAGCAATGCAGGATCTGAGACATGTCTGCAACCTACACCACAGCTCACGGCAATGCTGGATCCTTAACCTATTGGGCGAGGCCAAGGACTGAACCCGAAACCTCATGGATCCTAGTCAGATTTGTTTCTGCCGTGCCAGGATGGGAACTCCAAAACCACTAAAATCCTTAATTTTCAACTCTAGCAAGTGAAGATCCCTAAACAAAACCAAAACTCTCTAGTTTCTGTGAGCAGTTGTTCTCAACCCGCTCATGGTACTGAAATCTCTTCCCACTTGAAGCAGACGCTTCACTGTGATTGATCTAAGCAGTGGGTTTTTCAGTATTCCAGTTGGTGAGGCTAGCCAATATCTTTTTTTTCCTTTTCATGGCTGCGATTGCGGCATATGGAAGTTCCACGGGCTGGGGGTTGAATCGGAGCTGAGCTTCGACCGACACCCCAGCTGCAGCAACACCGGATCCTTTAATCCCCTGCATGGGGTTGGGGATTGAATCTGTGCTTCCGTAGCCACCCAAGCTGCTGCAGTTGGATTCTTAACCCTCTGCACCACAGTGGAAACTCCAAGTCTAACTAAAATGTTTTTGCTTCACTTGGGACAGACAGACAACAGTACACCTGGACAGCAATGCCCTAGGGTTTTGCAGAAAGTCCTTCTGACTTTTCACAAATCTTGAAAGTTAACTTGGATAATATAAGGTTTTCTGCAGGTTCTGCTTTGTTAAAATATATAGATGATTTGCTTCCATGCTCTCCTTCTCAAACCTCCTCACAGGAAGGCAGCACCCACCCGCTAAAAACTTGGCCTTAAAGAGATGCAAAGTCTCCAAAGAAAGCTTGCAGTTTGCTCCGGTGTTTAGAGCAAACAGGATTACTCACAGCGGGGGCTACTTTTAGATCCAGACAGGCTTCATGGCATCTTGAAATTTCCAAAATCTAGAACCGAGCGCCAGTTATGATGTTTTCTCAGGCTTTCTAGCTACTCTTGAAACTGGATTCCAAATTTCACACTTGAGTCACCCTTAAATGCTTCATTAAAACCCTGCGAACTTGACCCCATTAATTGAGGAGATCAAGATGACACAGCCTTTGAAGCCTTAGAGAAAAACTTAATGAGACCACCTGACCTTGGACAAACTAATTACCAGCTTCCCTTGTCCCATTTTTTTTTTCTTTTTAGGGCTGCACCTATGGCATATGGAAATTCTCAGGCTAGGAGTCGAATCGGAGCTGCAGCTGCCGGCCTAGGGCACAGCCAAGGCAATGCTGCCCGATCCGAACCGAATCTGCGACCTATGCTGCAACCTGTGGCAATGCCGATCCTTAACCCAATGAGGCCAGGGATTGAACCCACATTCTCATGGATACTGTGTTGGGTTCTTGACCCACTGAGCAGGGGACTCCCTTTTCCCCTCTTCGTACCTGAGAAGGAAGGGAAGGCCCTTGGAGAACTCACCTCAAAACATGGGGACACCACTGACCCAGAGGCTTTGCAGCCACCAGCTGTACCCTTCTGGTTAAAACCACCGAAGAAATAACCACGGGATCCCCTTTCACCATCTTTGCACCCCACGCAGTGGAAGCCGCCCCAAATTCTCATCCACTCAGCACTTTCAGTCACCTCACCCCTTATAGGATCCTTTTGCTCACGGCTCCTCGCAGAACCCATTCCCGTGTCCTCAGCTCAGCTCCGCCGCTCGTCCTCGCTCACGGAGCCCCTCGCGGCTGCCTGACGCTGCCAAAACGATAGCATCCATGAAACGATACCTATGCGGAAATATTAATAAGGCTGCAAAGAGTGCCTGCCTTCCTGTCCCGCCGGTCCAAAGCACAAACCAGGGAAATCTGTTTGTGCTGCTCCCGGACCCTCTGAGCTTTGCCAGACGGATGTCAGGTAGCTGGCCCCGTCTCAGGGACAGAAATACGTCTTAGTCATGGTCCGTATGTCTTACTGGTTGGAAGCCTTCCTTGCCGACAGGCCATTGCTTCTTCTGTAGCTATTCTTCTTCTTCTTATTATTATTACTATTATTATTTTTTGCTTTTTAGGGCCACACCTGAGGCATATGGAAGTTCCCAGGCTAGGGGTCCAGTTGGAGCTACGGCCACCTGCCTATGCGATGGCCACAGGAACGCAGGATCTGAGCCGCATCTGCGACCTACACCACAGCTCACGACAACGCCGGATCCCTAACCCACGGAGCAAGGCCAGGGATCGAATCCGCATGCTCGCGGATACCAGTCAGGTTCGTTAAGCGCTGAGCCACTAAGGGAACTCCCTCTGGGGCTAATATTCTGTTAGAAAAGATTATCCCTACCTGGAGAACCCTCTGGAACTTTATACTGAGCGAGGAACCCGTTTTCCTGATCAGGTGCTTCGACAAGTCTGTGCTGGTCGGTCCGTTTTAAAACACATTCACTGTGCTTATCCTCCTCAATCCTCAGGGTTAGTAGAACATATTAATGGTGCTATTTAGACCCAACTGGCAAAATTTATAGAGATCCTCCCAAATCTCCTGGCCCAAAGCAACACCACTGGTCCTTCCCCCATCTCAGATCCACCCTGTTTGAAACTCACAGACTCTCCCTTTTTGAGATAGAACAGGACTCCCTACGCTCCTGGCCCCTGCCTCTTTTGATCTGTAGCTGCTAGAAGGAGACATATTTCAATAAACAAAGGCTTAATTGCTTCTATTAAAAATCGCCTTGCTCTGACAGAGCAATCTTTTCGCGCTGGATTCTCAGGAGAGGAGGACCCAGAGCCTTACATGTTGCAACCGGAGATTCCATTCACTGAATTCTCCTTCAAATCTGAATGAGAGCCTTGCTGGATAAAGTAATCCTGGTTGGAAGTTTTTCCCTTTCATCACATTTAGTATATCATGCCACTCCCTTCTGGCCTGTAGGGTTTCAGCTGAAAAATCTGCTGATAACCTTATTGGGGTTCCCTTGTATGTCATTTGTTTCTTTTCCCTAGCTGCTTTCAGTATTTTCTCTTTGTCTTTAATTTTGGTCATTTTGATTAATATGTGTCTGGGAGTG
>PVHT021183551.1:3112004-3170470 GCA_004024745.2 Catagonus wagneri
GAGGTATGGGGTTGCTTCTATCGCGTAATCGCCCCTCCTACCTCTTGATGTGGTCTCCGCTGTGTCTTCTGGATCAGAGTATCTTTTTTGGAAGTTTACAGTCCATTTGGTTGAAGGTTGCTCGGCATTTGGCTGTATTTTTGCTGTTATTCGGGAGAGAAGTTGAGCTCCAGTCCTTCTATTCCGCCATCTTAATCCAATCAAGTGAGATTCCATTCACTGAAAAAGACACCTCTGGAAGGAAGCTCTTTATCCTCGCTGGAGGGGCCCCTACCAGGTACTGCTAACCTACTCTTGTGCTGATAAACTGCTAAGAATAGACTCTTGGATGCATGTGCCATATCTAAAAGAAGTGCCAGACCCTGAAACTGGACCTATGTACCGTCTGGTGACCTGAAGTTAAAGATTTCCTGGAACTGAAGCAGACATCATCTGATGAGACAGCTTTCCCCAATCTGGACCAGGCCTGCTGGAAGGTTTAGAATTCACAGAAGTCTCTCCCTTTCATGGAGACTATGAACTAACTGGATTTCTATCCAAATCCAGTCTCCAATGCAAATATTGATAAAGCACTTGGTTCTCAACAGTTACTTCTGAGATAACAATACTGTTTAATCCCTTCATGTTTATCCCTGTACTGTGTCTTCATAAAGCGCCTGTTTAATTTTTTTCAGTTTTAAGTGTGCACCTGCTGTATTCCTTATTCTAAAGATGCAGAATTTGGTGGGAAATACCTTTGAGATCTCCCTACCACATCTTCTTTTTTTTTTCTTGTCTCTTTGCCTTTTATCTAGGTCCGCACCCGCGGCATATGGAGGTTCCCAGGCTAGGGGTCTAACAGGAGCTGTAGCTGCCGGCCTTCGCCACAGCCACAGCAACGCGGGATCTGAGCCGCGTCTGCAGCCTACACCACAGCTCCCGGCAACGCCGGATCCTTAACCCACTGGGCAAGGCCAGGGATCGAACCCGCAACCTCATGGTTCCTAGTCGGATTCTTTCCGCTGCGCCACGACGGGAACTCCTGCAGAAATATCTTGATCAAAAGGGGGAAATATGAAAATTAATAAAGGGAAACCTCAGGAGTTCCCATGGTGGCTCAGTGGAAACGAATCTGACTAGTAGCCCTTAGGACACGGGTTCCATCCCTGGCCTCCCTCGGTGGGTTAAGGATCCGGCATTGCTGTGAGCTGTGGTGTAGGTCACAGATGCTGCTCAGATCCCGTGTTTCTGGGTCTGTGACGTAGGCCAGTGGCTACAGCTCCGATCTGACCCCTAGCCTGGGAACCACCATATGCCATGGGTGCAGCCCTGGAAAAAAAATGAAAAAAAAGGAAACCTCACTTAAATTCAGTCTGGAGGCCAGAGGGAGGAGCTCTCCTGCAGGTACCATTCAGGATCAGTACAAATGGATCCCGTCAGGAAGAGAAGTACTTTGTTTCTCCAGTAGGAAGTGATTCTGCTTTAGTACTTACTGCCAGAAGGAGGAAGAAAATTTTCTTTTGCCTGGCAGGATCTCAGTGGGACTGCCACAACTCAGCTAGTGACAAGACTAGCTGAACACCCAGTTTCCGCCAGTGGACATTTTATTTACAACAGCCTGTCCCAATTTCCTCTCCCCCTCTGTAAACTTTCCTCTCCGTAGCCCAACTAGACTTGCATGTGGTTCGCCACAGGTGCTTGTCTCAAACTGCAGTTCTTTGCTGCTCCCGAAGAAACCCATTTGGGTAAAATTACTGGCTACTTTATTGTTTTAGGTTAATAAGGAAAATATTCTGTCCAGCTCTGACATTTGCTGATTGGGGTGACAATGGTGCCCACACGCCTGGGGCCAATCGGGCAGGTGTTTAACAGAACAGTGACATGAATCTACTGAAAGAGCAGAAAGGAACTTGAATTCCAGCTGTAAGGAGGGTTGAGCATAGCACCCTCTGAGCTGAGTGTGGGAGTGGCTGACGATGCGAAAGGGGAAATGTGACTGCTGAGGTCTGGACACGAGAAATCAGGGATCAAGACCCGGTGATTGACACTTCTTATACACTTTAGACTGAGAAGCAGGTGACCTGCAATCGAATTAATGGCCGAGCAGTAACTGTATCCTGGTTGTCTAATAAGGTATTGAACATTCTTCTTCTTCTTCTTTTTTTTTTTTTTTTTTTTTGCCTTATCTAGGGCTGCACCCGCGGCATATGGAGGTTCCCAGGCTAGGGGTCTAACAGGAGCTGTAGCCGCCGGCCTTTGCCACAGCCACAGCAACGCGGGATCTGAGCCGCATCTGCAACCTACACCACAGCTCATGGCAACGCCGGATCCTTAACCCACTGAGCAAGACCAGGGATCGAACCCGCAACCTCATGGTTCCTAGTCGGATTCGTTAACCACTGAGCCACGACGGGAACTCCTTGAAAAATTTTTAATTGGAGTTCCCCAGTGGCCTCGCAGTTAATGATCTGGCCTTGTCACTGCCATGGTTCAATCCCTGGCTCAGAAACTTGGGCACAGGCAAAAAAAATTTTATTATGGTAAAATTACATAACATAAAATTTAGCATTTTGATCATTCTTTTTTTCTTCTTCTTCTTAGGGCTGCTCCAGCGGCATATTAATCATTCTTAAATGAACAATTTAGTAGCACTAAGTGTATCCACATTGTCATGCAACCATCATCACTATTCATTTCCCGAACTTTTTCATCACCCCCAGTAGACACTCTGTACCCATTAAGCAACTCTGTACCCCAGGCTCTGATAACCTCTGGTCTACTTAGTCTCTATGGATTTGCCTATTCTAGATATTTCAAATCAGTGGGCTCATACTATATTTGTCCTTTTGTGTCTAGATGCCTGACTTATTTCACTTACCTGAATGTTTTCAGGGTTAATTCATGTGGTACCATGTATCCGAATGTCATTCTTTCTTCACAGCTGAAAAACATTCTTTCACACGGTGCTCCCACATTTTGTTTACCATTCACCTGGTGACAGACCCTTGGTTGTTTCCGCCTTTGGGCTGTCGTGAATAATGCAGCTGTGAATATCCAAGTAACTCTTTGCATTCCTATTTCCTTCCTTTGGGTCTTCACTTAGGAGAGAAATTGTTGGGTAACTGTTTTGCCATCAATTTGCTGCATGCCTTTGGTTAAGACACTTCCACTTAAGCCAGTTTCACAGGAATTATTTATTTCCTGATTTATTTATTTTTGCTTTTTTTTTAGGGCCACAGCCATGGCATATGGAGGTTCCCAGTTAGGGGTCCAATCAGAGCTACAGCTGCCAGCCTACACCACAGCCACAGCAACGCCAGATCCGAGCTGTGTCTGCGACCTACACCACAGCTCACGGCATCACCGGATCCTTAACCCACTGAGCGAGGCCAGGGATCTAACCTCATCCTCATGGCTCCTAGTCAGGTCCCTTAAACGCTGAGCCAGGAAGGGAACTCCCTCCCGATATCTTTAAAATGTAGGGGGTTTTGTTTTTGTTTTTTTCCTGCACCCGCAGCATAGGAAGTTCCCAGGCCAGGGATCAAATGCGAGCTACAGTTGCAACCTATGCCACGGCTGTGGCAATGCCAGATCCTTAAGCTACTGTGACCTTGCCAGGACAATGCTGGATCCTTAACCTGCTGTGTCCCAGGGGGAACTCCTAAAATGTAGGTTTTTAAAGACATTTGCAAGGCTTAGAAAGCCGGGAGGATGGCTGACCCGTTGAAAGATACAAAAGGAGAGTATGTGTGAAGGACTGAGGGGTCAGCCTGCGTGGGAAGCCCCCGATGGCAGGAGGAGGACAGGTGACCAAAGAGGAGCTGGGAAAGGAAACAGACGAGGAGCGCCGGCCGGGGGGGAAGGACGCCTTCTCAGGGACCAGGAGGAGGACTATAGACAAGGTGGTGAGAGAGGACTAACAGCCGGACCCAAAGGAGGGCTCGCAACCAGGTTGTTAATTTGGTTTGATGAGATGAGGTTGAGCTCAGCATAAAATCTGGGGCGAGAGCCAGAGGTCTCATCCTCTGGGAAGCAGGAACGATACGGCGGGAGCAGAGGTCGCTGGCTGCCCAGAGAGGAGGCTGGAACGGCTGCTGGGTGTACCAGGGTCAAGTTGGAGATTTAAAAGGATAGCTCAGCCAGGCTTTCCCCACTGACATGATATTTCCAAAGGGAAATTACCATTTAGGATGGCAGCGTGTATTATTTTATTTATACATATCACATCTGGTTCTGCATAAAATTTAAAGGGGACATGTTAGATATCAGATATTGGATAATGATCACCATATTTTTTTTTTTTGGATTTGAGAAAAGGTTGTAAATAGGTAGAGTATAATAAGCCCCTTAGTTGATATTTAATAGTAACTGTTATTATCATTATTTTCTTTTCAGAGCTGCACCTGTGGCATATGAAAGTTCCCAGGCTAGGGGCTGAGTCAGAGCTGCAGCTTCCAGCCTATGCCACAGCCACAGCAACGCCAGATCTGAGCTGCATCTGCGACCTCTGCCACAGCTTGTGGCAATGCTGGATCTTTGACCCACTGAGTGAGGCCAGGGATCGAACCCGTATCCTCATGGAAGCTGCGCTGGCTTCTTAACTCGCTGAGCCACAACAGGACCTCAGCTCATATTGAGTCCTAGGTGGTCTGGACTCTTCCTGGACTCTTCCACTTCCCTCAGTGCTTCCATTTACCAGCTGGCCTGGAGGATGAACCCTGCAGCCCCAGTATCCTGGGGGCGGGGGGCGGGGATGCTGGGGCTGCAGGGTCCTTAACCCACTGAGCCACAGAGGGAACTCCAGTAGTAACTCTTATTTATTCACCTACAACTGACCCGCTGTTATTCCAATTCATTCTCACAGCAACCTGAAAAGACTTGGTTACCTTTTATTTTTTTTATGTATCCCCGGCCAATCGGTGCCTGTGTGTGTGTGTATGTGTGAATATGGGTGTGTATGTCAGTGTGTGTGTAAGAGTAGATGAGCCGTAGAGTGTGGAGTGTGTGTGTTAGTGTGTCTAAGGCTGGATCAGATGTGTGGGCGATGTACAGGGCATATATGTAAATGAGTGTGTTGGGTGTGTATGGATTGAGGAAGGTGTGTGTATTGACAGGTGTGATAGGGTGAGCTGTGTATGCAGGGCGTGTGTGCACATCTATGTGTGTTTCTGTGCCTGACACACCCCTGCCCACCTGCCTTCCCACCATCCAGCCTGGGTGGCCTTAAGATGCCGTAAGGTGCCCCAGCAGCGGCCCTGATGTGTCTCCCCACGCTGTGCCCTCGGCCTCCTCCCCCGTCCAAGCCCGGTTCCAGACGGTGGAGCCCCCAAGCTTCCTAACCGCGTCCTCTTCTCGGTGGCGCTCTCCGGGCCAGGTGAGGTCACCTTCCTGTCCAGCGCCCGAGGCTGCGGCCACCCTCACGCAGGAAGCTTTGTTATCCTTGGTTAAGACAGTTATTGGGGTCGGGGTGATGCTGTCCATTTCGGCACCTCCCCAGGTGTGTCCCACTTCGGCCCCGAGAGAAGCGTGAGCCCCAGAACTGCCCGGGGCGAGGGGCGCAGATCCCGCTCTGTGAAGGGGGTGGCGAGACCTACCGCATGGGTGGCTGGACTAACCGCAGGATTTACAAGACTCACAGGCCCCCTGGGTCGGGACAGGGCTGATATTTACAAGCATTCACAAGCAGTTTGGTCTGCTCCTGACCACTCAGAATGGAGTCCATGCTTGATGAATAGTCAAGCTTTTCTGCTTTTTTCTGCACAGAGGCCCATAAATAATTGTCTACAGGAGGACAAGGCCTGAGCCCCAGGCGACTTTGACACTGGGGCAGCTGGACTGTCCCTGGTCTCTGATTCTCTTTCTAATACTAGTGGCTCCCATTTATTAAGTGAGGGCCCCTTTGCTGTGTGCCAGGCGCTGTGTCAAGCCCTTTATAATACTGTTTCCTTTAATCACACAAGCCTCTGAGGTAGCACCGTTATCATCATTCCCATTGTACAGATGGGAAAGCTGAGCCCAGAGGAATTAGGTCCCTTGCCCAAGATCACACAGCCAGGAAGAGTTGGGGCTCAAACAGATATTTATTTATTTTCTTTTTACAGCCACACATGCAGCATATGGAAGAATATGTATACTCACATTTCTTTCTTTCTTTTTTTTGTCCTTTTAGGGCCTCACCCGCGGCATCTGGAGGTTCCCAGGCTAGAGGCTGAATTGGAACTGCAGCCTCCGGCCTACACCACAGCCACAGCAATGCTAGATCCAAGCCGCATCTTTGACTCACAATGCAGCTCACGGCAACACTGGATCCTCAACCCACTGAGTGAGGCCAAGGATCGAACCCTCAACCTCATAGTTATTATTTGGTTTCTTAACCCACTGAGCCACGACGGGAACTCCCAGTTATACTCACATTTCTATACACCTGAAGCTAACACAACATTTTTTTCTTTTTTTTAACTGCTGCACGGCGACACATGGAAGTTCCCAGGGTAGGGGTTAAATCGGAGATGCAGCTGCCACAGCCACAGCAACACTGGATATGAGCTGCATCTTTGACCTTCGCCACAGCTTGTGACAACTTCAGATCCTCAACCCACAGAGCGAGGCCAGGGATCAAAGCCACCTCCTCATGGATACTATGTCGGGTTCTTAACCTGAGACACAGCGGGAACTCCCAGAGGTCACACTGAACCCTAGGTGGCCTGGACTCTTTGAGTTCCCTCGGTGCCCATTTCCCTGCTGGGGAAGCCAGCTTGGGGGTGGGGTGGGGACTGGCTTGGAGAGTGGCCTCTGTAGCCCTCCAGGCTCCCTTCAATAGAATTCCCTGTAATTTGATTATAAATCATATTTCCAATGGAGCCGGCTCCGAAGGTCGCGGGTAATCAAACTGTCAGCAGGCCGCCCTCAGCAGCTGCAGCCGTAATCAGGGCACTGAGCCAGGAGAGCCCATGGAAATCAAGCTTCCTGCCCGCCTCATCGGGGGTGGGTGAGAGCCTAGAAACGGGAACAGGGTAACAGGGCTGGGGGCTGGGGGGCCAAGGGACAGCTGTGCTTCTGGCTTCTGGGAGCCTTCACTGGGGACATGGAACCTTGGGGAGGAGTTACATTTTCCAAGCCACCAACTAAGGAGCAGACATCCACCCGGTATAATTCATCAGCTAGCCTGTGGGCCAGGAAATTTCTCATATGATCTCCCTTTCCTGGTGGCTCAGACTGGCAAGGGGGCTGTAGCTTGAAAGTATCCAGGTTAGTATTTAGACTCTTTTTTTTTTTTTAATGGCTGATCTTGTGGCATATGGAAGTTCCTGGGCCTGGGGTCAAACTGGAGCTGCAGCTGCTGGCCTGCACTGTAGAAACAGCAATAGCGGATCTGAGCCACACCTGCGACCTACGCTGCAGCTCAAGGCCACGCTGGATCCTTAACACACCCAGCGAGGCCAGGAATCAAACCCACATCCTCACGGAGACTGTGGGTTCTTAACCCGTGGAGCCACAATGGGAACTCCCAGCAATTTAGACTTAAAACTAGGTTTTTTCTTTTAACAGTATTTTCAGTCTTGAAAATTTGAAGCGATGCTGGGAAATGCTGGTTAAACCAAAGAGACACTAGTGTCTTGTGTGCAGGACTTTTCATAGCCTTTTACAAACTGTACCATGTCTCTTCATGGCAGGAGGGATGGGAAGCAGCCTGGAACCCTGGAGGCTCTGAAAGGGAAAGGGGTAGTTGCTCACCTCCCCTCCGGCATGTGGAGGAGCCCAGCCCATTAGGGGAACAGGTGTTGCCTTGCTCTCCAAGCCCCCGACCCCCATGGGGTGAGTGGGGTGGAGAACACCCTGGAACAAGGCAGGCTGATGTCAGTGAGTGTCTGCCTTTCCCGGGCTGTTTGAGGGTTCATGGGTTCACTGCAGGTGGATTGTGCTGACCATGCCCTGGCCTCACTTCTCACTTCTGCTCGCACAGCCTCCACCTTCCAGGTCCCCCTGGACACCTAGACACCTGGACACCTGGGCTCCAACGTGGCTTCTTCTGAGGCACCTGCTCCTGCGATGCCCTGGAGCAGGGCTGGACGGACCAGAACTCTCAGAAACCTCTGCATTCGTTCCCCATCACTGCCATCAAGCTGAGCTCCTGGATTTCATCTGTGGGCAGCCCTTGGCCCGCACCCCAATGATAAACAGCAAATGAGTGAAACAGATGGTCTCTGTCTACTGCAGGCTCTCAGAACCGTTCCTTATTGAGAGCAGGTGCCCAGCTTCCTTGCCACAATCAAAAGTCTCCTCAACATTTTCCTCTTTGCTCCTGGCACAGAGCTGGACTACATTTCCCAGCCCCCTGTGTGATCGGGGCCCTGGGTCACATGACAGAGTTCTGGCCAGTGGAACGTGGGCAGAAGCGGTGACTGCCCTGCCCGGACCTGGCTTGTGAAAATTCTGTACAATCCCTTTCTCTCTACTCCCCCGCTGATAAGATGCAGAAGACCCTACAGAAAGGCCCTAGAACATTAAAGCGGGAAGAAGCCACTAAAGTGAGATGTTTCTGGGTAGCAATCCCAGCTCCTCATCTGAAGCTGTGTGATCTTGGGCAAGTCACTTACCTCTCTGAGCTCACTTTCCATGTCTGTAAACCGGGAGGAATGAGAATGCTTTCCTTGGAGGAGATTCTTCGATCTGAGACAACGCTCAAGGGCCATCTAAAGCCCCAGAGCTCCCTGGAGAATCGCCTGTGGCCTCTGCAGTCCCCACATCACGGTTCATCTTCTGCTCTCTGCCCAGTTCTGTTCTCCTTTGCTGAAGTCCCTGCCTCTGACTTCTGATTGAAAACAGTATCGGAAGAGGTCATAGCCAGCAGCCCTGAAGGTAGGATCTTGCCGTTGCCTGACTTGCCGGCCGGCTGGTAATGAGAAGCCCAGCTCTGGTGGAGTCATGGCACTGACGGTGCCTGAGGGCGCTGCGGCAGCGCAGTGGCTAAAACCGTCATTGCTGGGGAACCGGGTTGGAGAATCGGAAAAGGGGAACGTGTATTGGTGGATACAAGACCTGAGGCAGGGGAGAGGTGTGGAGAGGGAGTAATTATAAGGATTATGGAGTCAGATAACTATGGCTGGGGCGGGGTGGCTGCCAGGGGCAGAGGAGAAAGACTAGGAAAGGCTGAGGGTGATTAATCACAAACTGCAGTGAAGTGGGAAATCCAGGGAGCGTCTTTGGCAGCATATACATCGAGACACTCATGTCCTGTGGCTTGAGGATGGCAGAAGCTGAGGATCGGGCCCACTTCATTAGAAGCAGAGCCACAGCGGCGCTTGAGTTCTCATCCTTCGGCAGGTCAGCTACTCCAAGGTCAGGGTCTTGATTGGAAAGAGTGGGACCCTGATCGATGACGTAGGGATGGAGACGTCTGGGTTGATGCTTTGAAATTTTCGAATCCCTAAATTCTTCTAAACCCTCCAGGCTTGCAGAACCCACGCACTCCTCTTTGTCAAAGGCAGGCGTTCCCCACCTGCGTGAGAGGATGCAGAGGCCTCTGACTTGCAGGGATGTATGTACATATATATAGATATATTTATACATGTACTGAAATACATATATAAAATATATACATTTTAAATATATGTATAATAAGGCTATATATATGCACAAATATATATGTACACAAATATACATATACACACACATACTCATGTATATATATTTTATATTTTACTCATATATATATATATATATCATATATATATATATATATATATATACCATAAATATATATATTTATGATATATATATTTTAGGGCCACACCTGCAGCATATGCAAGTTCCCAGGCTAAGGGTCAAATCAGAGCTGTAGCCACCGGCCTACACCACAGCCACAGCAATACAGGATCTGAGCCACGTCTGCGACTTACACCACAGCTCATGGCAACGCTGGATCCTTAACCCACTGAGGGGGTTCAGGGATCAAACCCGGAACCTCAAGGATACTAGTGGGGTTCCTTACCCCTGAGCCACAACGGGAACGCCTGCAGGGCAGTATGAACCTTCCTCCCCTCTCATCCTGGCCTCCAAACCTCAGTGACCAGAGTCAAGTTACAGCATAATCCAGCTCTGCTATGGGAAGAAAGGCACTGTAGACCAAGCAGCCCGCAGGATCCAGTCACCCTATTCTGGTGGCGGTCAAGAGAGCATCTACAGGTTACATCAGCAAGGGCTGGGAGGAGAGGCTCTGGGCCATGGGGATGATGCGTGGGGAGACTTCATCAACAGCGGAGCGCTCTCCCAGGATACAGGGTCTACCAGCCTGGCAAGGACCCCAGGAGATGCTGTTAGCTCATGTGAGGGAGGCTCTCGGAAGCTTGGAAAAAATCAAGAGCTCACGTTAAGTGGATTGGAAAGATCAGAACTGCTGTGGCAGGTGGTGAGATATGAGATCAAAAGGCTCAGAGAAAGGGGCAAGCTGGCATGGGTCTATGCCGTGAAGCCAGAAATGCCCCCTGCTAGCTGGTGGAAGGGCCCAGAGGACCGTCCATGGACCAAACTGATCTGGGAGGAACTGGTGGGAGGCCTGACAGCCCGGTGAAAAGCTCCATGGAGCTGTCCCCTACAAGCCAAGGCTGACAATAGGAGATGCGGTGACAGAACTGGGCTCCCTGGAAGTTCCTTTGTGGCACAGAGGATCTGATGTTGTCACTGTAGCTGCTTGGGTGGATGCAGTGGCACAGGTTTGATCCCTGGTCCGGGAATTTCCACATGCCCTGGTTGTGGCTGGAGAAAAACTAAAACAAAAACAAGCCCCGGAACTGGGCTCCCTGGGAATTTGTGATATAGAGTGTTGTCACTGCAGCAGCTGAGGTTAATGTGTTGGTACAGGTTTGTTCCCTGGCCAGGGAACTTCTGCATGCTATGGGTGTGGCAAAAACCAAACCAAACCAAACAACAACATGAAAACCCCTCCACGGAACTGGGCTTCCTGATAGCCAGTCGGATGATGGGATCCTGAAATCACAGAGATCTGGAAATGGAACTTAAAACTCATAAGCCAGGTGGACAGAATAACTGCCGTGAGCATCAGGGTCAGAGCAGCAAGCAGGAAGCCTGGGCTGCAGAGAGCTAGAGGGATGGCTAATAACAGAGCCAGGTGTCCCGGGGCCAGGTAGGTGGGCAGCCCAGAAGAGCGTTAGGTAATTTACACAGCAGAAAGGACTCAAGGACAGAGGACCAGAAGGCTGAAGCAGTTACCCCAAGATAATGCTCTGTCCCAGATCCCACTCTAAGCAGGAGAGTCTGGATCCCCAGGAAGAAGGAGCCTGGGACTCGTGGCACCTGTACGTGTAACAGCTACCCCAGTCCTGCACAGGGACCCGTGGCCAAGTGCTTGGGTGACAATACCCCAGGGAAAGGGAATAACCACTTTTAAGACGGTTGGATACAGGATCCAAGATGACACTGACCCACAGGGATCTGAAGCGTCATCATGAGCTGTACCAATAGCGGCAGATAGGCACCAGAAAGTAGAGAGAATTCTGGTCCAAGCTTTGGCCTGAGTGGATCCACTGAGTCCATAAACCCACAGGTCCCCCGGTTCCTGAACGTATAATTGGAATGGACACACATAGTTGACAGAACTCCCGTTATGTTTCTTAGCCTGAGGGCTAGAAGCCATTGCAGTGGGGAAGACCAGATGGAAGCTGGAAACAGCCCCCCATCCTGGCCAAGCTGCAAACAAAACAAAATAAACCAATCGACCAACCCCCAAACCCAGTGTAACGCCCTGGGTGAATGGCAGAGATTAGGGTCGCCTTAAACGCCTGAGACGCCTGGGTGGGGATCCTTGTCTTAATTTAATAGTTTGGGTCCTGCAAAAAAAAAAAAGGAAAGAAAGAAAGAAACCTGGATGAATTCTAGAAGATGAAAGTAGCTTCCCATAAGTGCAACCAAGCAATAGCCTCAATTGCATCCCATTTTGCGTCTGGGGCAGATCAGCACAGCCTCAGCTATGTGGTCTGTGGCCATTGATCTGGGAAATGCATTCTTTTCCCATTTCTATCAGGAAGGGTGATCAGAAGCGGTTTGCATTCGTGTGGGATGGATACCAGTGTCCGTGGACTGTCCTGTCTTATGCCTATGCTAACCTTGCCACCTTCCATTATAAGATAGTGCAAAACTGTGGGTCTCAGCAGAAACATTTGGCAATGCCTGGAGATGTTTCTGGTTGTTAAAACCAGAGGAGGGGTAGAGGTTGGGGTACTACCAGCCTCTAGTGGGTAGAGGTCAGGGATGCGACCAAACATCCTTTAGTGCGCCGGATACCTCCCACAGCAAAGAATTCTCTGGTCCAAAATAGGAACAGTGCCAAGCGTGGACTAAAGGGATCTGGCCCACCCCATCATTCCACAGAACACCCCACTGTTCTTTTTATTTTTTCTCCTTCCCTTTTTTTTTTTTTTTGGTCTTTTTTAGGGCCGCACCCATGGCATATGGAAGTTCCCAGGCTAGGGATGGAATCGGAGCTGTACCCGCCGGCCTACACAACAGCCACAGCAATGCCAGATTTGGGCCGCGTCTGCGAACTTCACTACCGCTCACGGCAACACCGGATCCTTAACCCACTGAGCAAGGCCAGGGATCGAACCTGCATCCTCATGGTTGCTAGTCAGATTCATTTCTGCTGAGCCATGACGTGAACTCCCTCACACCGTTCATTATACCAGTTTCATCATGTTCATCGGCCACATGAGCAAGAAGAGGTCCCTAGGAGGCCTTGATGAGACAGATGCACTTCAGAAGGTGGGGGCTGTCTGTGGGCTTTTTCGGGGTCCGGTGGGTTGGGGCACGCGAGGCCACGCCCTCTAAAGGAAAGGACAAATGATTGTATCTGGTACCTCCCACACATCAGAAGGAAACACCACATCTGATAGGCTTTTTCAGCTTCTCTGAGCAGCACATTGCACACTTGACAAATATTGTGAAGCCATCTCACCAAGTGACATGGAAGGCCGCCAGCTTTGGAAGGGCTCAAGGCAGGAGAGGGCCTGCAGACTGTCCTACAAGTGGGCCCACGGCTCGGGTCATGTGACCCGGCTGACACTGCTAACAGACGTGTCTGCAGTGGGGAGAGGCGCTCTGAGGAATTTACGAAGAGCCCGGTAGGAGAATAAAAACATAGATCCTGGGAGTTCTGGAACAATGCCATGCCATCTGCAGTGGAAAATTATACGCTGCTCGAAAAAATAGCTTTAGTGTGCTTCTGGGTCCTGGTAGAGCTGGGGCATGTGATCAGCCCGATAGAGAGAACACCTGTGAGGATGGCGAGCCAGCCTCCAGAACGCTATATTCATCCCCAGTCGATGACCGTGATAGGGTGCTGTGTCCCCAGTGAGTTTCGAGTCTGAAGGGGTGAAGGCAGGAGTGGCTCCACTTACTGTCACTCTGGGGCAAACGTATGTGTCCCGTTGCTGCAGAATTAAGCTCTGCGGGTCTAGCGGTCTGTTCTGGTTACCCGATGCACGTTCACCTGGGTGCAGAGTTCGAGTTCCTTTACACTTTAGCCTCTGTCTGCCACCTGCTCATTTCAGATTTCCTTGTGCCAAAAAACCGGCAGGGAAGGAAAGGAGCCACCAGACTGGTGGTGGTGGTAATTGACCTGGATCAACCGGCAGAAGGTGGGATTGCTGCTACACAAGGAGGGCTGGGAGAGGGGCGATCTTGGTACCCAAGTGATTCAGTCACGTCCCTGGTCCACTGTGGACGGTACATGGACAAGTGCAGCAATCGCGAACAGAGAGTGGCAGGGGGCGCAGGAGCCCAGACTGGCCAGCGATGAACCTGCATCATTCCATCATCCATCTCATCCCAACTCTCTAGAGCAGCCGAGGCGCTAGCTGAAGTGGAGGGGAATCTAAAACAGGCAGTAGAGGAGGATGAAGATGGCTCTCAGCTGCAGCATCAGGACCAACTGCAGTGCCTGAGATGCTGGAGCTCAACACACCGCCTTCTTCCAAGTTTTTCCAGGGAGTCCTGGAACTGTCCCCAGTTGGACCGACTGACTACGTGGAGCAAGTGAGGCCCAGAAGAACAAGGAGCAGACCGCATGGGTGCTATGGTGACCCACACAAATCTCCCGCAGCCCACACTTGCTCACACCTGCCTGTTGGACTCAGGATGTGGCCCCAGGAAGTCCCCTGTCTCCTACTTCACTGACCTTGTCTTGGTGCCAAGAGCTTGGTGCCCAGTCTGATCATAAGTACAAAAAGAATGCCTATGAGTTCCCGTTGTGGCTCAGTGGGTTAAGAATTCGACTAGCATCCATGAGGATGTGGGTTTGATTCCCTGGCCTCGCTCAGTGGGTTAAGGATCTGGCATTGCCATGAGCTGCGGTGTAGGTCACAGGTGTGGCTCGGATCTGGTGTTGCTGTGGCTGTGGTGCAGGCTGGCAGCTGCAGCTCCAATTCGACCCCTGGCCTGGGAACCTCCACATGTAGCAGGTGCAGTCCTAAAAAAGATGCCTGCCCCCCCAAAAAAACCAAACCCCACAACAATGGATGCCCATATCAGCCCAGCCCCTGGGGTTTGAAGTCAACGGCTCTTTCACTACGTGCCTGTGGCAGATAATGCAACTTCTTTGAGCTCAGTGTTCCTTGCTGCAAAACGGCCACTATCACATCTTCCTCTGGAGATGGCTGTGTTAAATTTGAGGACGCGTGGGTGGAAGAACTTTCAGAAATCATTGGTTCTCCCCCCCACCACACACCTCCGTCTTCTCTGAATTCCTGGTCCCCAGGTTCTCTCGCACATTCCTCAGATGTCCCCAGACTGAAGGGAATCTTCATTTCCATTTCAGAAGAAAGGCCAGACTCCCGGTCTAGACCTAGTACCTTCCCAGTGTCCCAGGAGAGCGGTCCTGGCCCTTGGGGACGCAGCCTCCTCCCCTGAGGCCGCTGTGGGGCTGAGCTGGCCTCGCCCAGCCCCTCTCCTCTCCCTCAGCTCGCCTCTGCCCGTCCCCGCTCTCCCTCCGTCTCCGAGGCCTCAGCCCTCTGCTGCTGTTCCCCGGGTGCCGCAACTCAGTCGCCTCCTGGTTTCCAGTGCACAGTTCATTGTTGCTGCTTTGGATTAAATTTCCAGTTTCTTTTCAGGTTTATTTCCCCTGGGTCTCCTGGCTTGCTTGGAGCCTGGTGGGGGTAGCAGAGGTGGCTGGATCTCTGGGGATGGCTGGAGAGTCAGGAGATGGGGGGGGGGGAGGAGAGGGAGAGCGGCCATTCCTCCTTTGGGGGAAAGTACTAGCACCTTCCTGATGCTTGGTATTCGCGGCCTGGAGTTGGGGGCACTGAGCTGACATCACTGTGGACCCTCTTTCTCCAGCTTCTGTCCACCACCCACTGTCCCAGTCCCATTAGTTCCTGTCCCAGTGTCATCTGTTTTTCTACCCAAGTCCTGGTACCTAAAAACACTCTTTGCAGGAAGCTCCCCTCGTGGGTCAGCGGGAATGAACACAACTAGTATCCAGGAGGACTCAGGTTTGAATCCTGGCCTCGCTCAGTGGGTTAAGGATCCGGCACTGGCATGAGCTGTGGTGTAGGCTGCAGATGTGGCTCGGATCCCATGTTGCCGTGGCTGTGGTGCAGGCCGGCAGCTGCTGCTCTGATTTGACCCCTAGCCTGGGAACTGCCATCCATGGGTTGGCAAATAATAATAAAAAAGACATATAATAAAAAGACAATAAAATAAAAAGACAAATAATAATAATAATAATAAATAAAAATAAAAATTCTCCTTGCAGCATAAGGCTCAGATAGCCCAGCCCAGCCCCCAGGCTCCCTCATCCCATCCTAAGATCACTGGAGAGAGTGGGCGGCCATCTGCTGGTCCCCACTCATGTCTCTCCCAGCTGGAGTCTGCCTTGGTTTCTCTTCCATGTGGCTGTCTCTCCAGCTGGGAGGCTGGACTTCCTCTGAGCTACGGGAGGGGCGGGACTTCCTATGGCAGGTGGGCGGGACTTCCTCCTTCTGCAGGAGTGGTGGTGCCTAGTTTGGGCCAGGGAATGAGCACTTCGGCCTGGGAGAAGCATCCTGAGTCCCAGGCCCCACTCTGTTTATCTGAGCCTTTGTGGGAACCTTGGCTTCTGAAAACCTCTTTGAGAGCACCTTGAAAGGCCCAGAGTGGGCAGCCTGTTCACTTGCTTCATCAACCTCCTTGGGTCTTAATTTCCTACGTTACCCCTTCATGGGGCTGTTGGGATGGTTAGAGATGATGTGTTCAGAGTGCCAAGTTCGGGGTCCAGCTCACTGCCTGTGCCGAGTGGTAGCTATTATTATTACCAATGCTGCAGTAGGGGCCTTGACTTTTTTTTTCAGTTATTTTGTTTTATTTATTTTAGTTTGTCTTTTTAGGGCCGCACCCGCGGCATATGGAGGTTCCAGGCTAGGGGGTCGAATTGGAGCTGTAGCTGCCGGCCTATACCACAGCCACAGCAACATGGGATCCGATTCATGTCGTCTACCTACACCATAGCTCAGGGCAACGCCAGATCCTTAACCCTCTGAGCAAGGCCAGGGATCGAACCTGCATCCTCATGGATACTAGTCCGGTTTGTTACCGCTGAGCCGCAACGGGAACTCCTTGACTTTTCTTAAATAGCCAAGTTTAGAGTACGGAAGACTAAACTTGGCTTCACCATGAGGAATTCAAGTACCAAAGTGATGAGATGCTGTCTTTCTTTACTGTTTGGGCTGGTCCTTGGAACACAGGCCAGGAGACTTTAAAGAGGCAATGAAGCCGCAGGACAGCAGAAGGAACGGGAGAAGAGGAGAGATGGGGGTGTGGGGAGGGAATCAGGTAGACGGTGAAGTCACGTGGTAGAAGGTCACGAGTGACAGGACAGCTAGCCAGATAGCATTTGGGTTTTTTTTTGTTGTTTGTTTGTTTTGGGGAATTTTTCTTGGCTGTGCCTGAGTCACATGGAAGTTCCTAAGCCAGGGAACCCTTGCTACAGCACTGACCTTCGCAACAGCAATGACAACATGGATCCTTAATCCCTAGTCCACCAGGGAACTCCTAGATAGTTTTTTCCCCCTTTTTTAGGGCCGCATCCGTGGCATAGGGAAGTTCTAAGCTAGGGGTCCAATCAGAGCTAGAGCTGCCAGCCTACACCACAGACACAGCTACGCCAGATCTGAGCCGCATCTGTGACCTACAGCACAGCTTGCAGCAGTGCTGGATCCTTAACCCACTGAGCAAGGCCAGGGATAGAACTGGCATCCTCATGGATACTAGTCCAATTCTTAACCCACTGAGCCACAAGGGAACTCCTATAGATAGGTTTTTAAGAAAAGGATGCCTGGGAGTTCCCGTTGTGGTGCAGTAGAAACGAATCCGACTAGGAACCATGAAGTTGCAGGTTCGATCCCTGGCCTCACTCAGTGGGTTAAGGATCTGGTGTTGCTGTGAGCTGTGGTGCAGGTTGCAGACGTGGCTCGGATCTGGCATTGCTGTGGCTGTGATGTAGGCCAGCGGCTACAGCTCTGATTCGATCCCTAGCCTGGGAACCGCCAAATGCTGCGGGTGCGGCTTTTAAAGGGAAAAAAAAAAAGGAAAGGATGCCAAATACTAAATTTCCTGCCACGTCTGCCTCCTCTGCCCCCTTAAACCTCCATTAATGTTGCCACAAAGTGCATGGCAGGGTTTCACTTTCCCCTGCTGAAATCTAGGAAGGGGACCTAGTGCAAAACAGGAAAAGCCATGTGGGATGGCAAGATGGGCCCCAAAGTGAACTCACTCGGGTAAAGATGGAGCTTCCAAGCCAAGCTGACTTGAACAAAATGGAAGAGTCCTCTCCATTTTCTTTCTTTCCTTTTTTTCGGTCATTTTAGGGCCGTACCTGTGGCACGTGGAGGTTCCCAGGCTAGGGGTCTAATAGTCTAATAGGATCCGAGCCGCGTCTGCAGCCTACACCACAGCTCACGGCAACACCGGATCCTTAACCCACTGAGCAAGGCCAGGGATTGAACCCGCAACCTCATGGTTCCTAGTCAAATCTGTTAACTACTGAGCCACGACGGGACCTGCAACCAACTCATAACATTGGCTGCTTTTTACCCTAATTTCCTCTGATCACTTGAGAGTAAATTACAACCCACACAGCTCTTCATCCCTGAATATAATCAGCACGTATCTTCTTTGAACAAGGACCTTCTCCTGGATAACCATGATGATATCATTATCACATGCAAGGACTTCAACACTGATCCAATAATGCGATCTCATGGGCTGTTCATTTTCTGATTCTCCAGTTGTTCTAAAACTGTCTCTTATGGCTGTTTTCCCCCTCATTCAGGATCCACTCAGAATCGTGCATTGCATTTAATCATGTCCCTTTCATCTCCTTTAATCTAATCTTTTGGTCTTTCTTGTAATTGACATTTTTGAACAGTCCGTATCTGATGTCTTGTAAAATGCCCCACAAGCTGAATATGTCTTTTTTTTTTCCTTCTGATTTGATTCAGTTCAAACACTTTTGATGAGAATCCCACATAGGAGATGGGATTAAGCGAAGAGCCACTTAATGTCAGTCCATCCCATTTTTGGTGACCCAGTGTTTGATCACTCAGTTAAGGTTATCTGCCAGACTTTCTCCAGAAAGCTGTCTTTTTCCTTTAGTGATGATGAAGCAGTCTGTGGAGATATTGGGAGACCGTGTGAATATTCTCTTGCATCCACGGAAGAGCTTTGCCTGGATCCGATGCTGGAGTTGCAAAATTCTTTTGCCTCTTGAAGGGTCAGAGTTTCTGCTGGCACGTGGCTTCTATGCATAGTCATGTAAGCTATGTTTATGTCTTGGCCCAGGTGGGTGGCTTAATGTGAGTAACAGCCAAAGATTGCCTTCGGTGGCCTGTCTTAGCCCCTTTTCATGCGCCTTGCCTCTGCTGTCCTTGACCACAGGGGTGGCTTCTCTGATCAGACAGCTGGTCTTCCATCGGCCAGAGAAACTTGGTCCCCTGGGAGAGCCCTGTTGAAGGGCTGCTCTTCCACTGGATCAGCTGGCTGGATGCTGGGGATGTCTGTGTGTGCGCGTGTGCATGTGTGTTGGGTGGGAGGGCTGTCTGGGTACTTGGAACCCAGAGGCAGCAATCCACTCTGTTCCTGGCAGCTGCAGAGTGCTGGGCTCTGGCCTTGGTTTCCATGGCAATGGGCAACCTCCTTCCTCAATCTGCTTCTCTCTGGACCAGCGGATCGTCATAGCGCCGAGGGCTTTGGGCCAGACACAGAGGATCAGAATCGGGTTCCACGAGATCCTTTAGGCATATCTCAGAGAAGAGAAACACCAGACCTTCCACAGATATCTTGGAGATGAGAACTTTGGGCAACTGCTCCCCTCACTGTACTACGGAATGGATTTTCCACGGGTTCCTGGCACCCTCTCCCCACTTACTGCAGAATGGACCATTCCGTCAGAAAGCATCCAGCATCCTTCTAGTGAATTCAGTTCAAGCAATAAACAGATTCAGATCCTTGATAACTTCATCTGCTACAGCACATGCTCTTGATCTTTTATGGGCACCCAGTAAAAATCTTTCCCCACAAATCAGCCATTTGAGGTGGGTATTATTATAATTATTTTACGGGTATAGGAATCAAGGCTAAGAGGACGCGCCTAGAGTCACGTGGTTAGTAAGGGGGTGGAGCAGAACCGGAACTCAAAGAAACCGTGTGGTGTAGCAAGAATGTGAGCTGCAAAGACAAGCATTGCTGGTTTTAAATTTTGATTGTTTTACTTATTAGCTGGGGAACTACGGCAAAGATGAAGGTGCCCTGATGCTTGAGGCTGGGACTCCTGGGACCTCAGATCTGCTATCGACTTACAAGGTCAGGGGCTCCATGTTCTCAGTTCACCAGAAGTTCAAGGGAACTTACACCAACTAAAATCTCAGAGATAGATGTGCTCATATGGCTAAGTTCTGGCCAATGAAAAGTAAGCACGTGATATAACAGAATTCTAGGAAATCTCTTTAAAAGACAGGGGCTGTCCCTTCCTGCTGTCTAGAATGTAGTTGTGGTGGATGGAGCATCATCAGCCCTCTTGAATTAAGAGGTAGCCTTGAAGAAACAGAAAAAAACCCCCGGGGTCCCTGATGACTTCGTGGAAAGATCCCAGCAGCCCTGCCCTGCCCACATCTGAACTTTAGTGCAGGAGAGTCTAAACCTTTGTGTCTTTGGGCCGTTAGTTCATAGTGATCTGATATTTGCGCCTGAATGTTATTTCTCCCTGGTACACCAAGGGATCAACTTACAGTGAGTAAAACCGCTTCTAATGGCCCTGGCTCCTAGCCACCTGCCATCCAGGGCCTGAGCATTCCCTGGAGGTTTCGGCTGAGTGTGAAATTGACAGAGTCACACCTCGGAAGGTGTCTGATTAGGGGCAAGGATGAACCTGGGCACCCTCCCTGCCCGCAGCAGGGTCCACCTCTCTCCTAAGCGACCAGGACGCTTATGCCGACAGGCAGTGTCCCTCCTTGTCTCCTGGACAGCACGGATGCACGCTCTTTGCATGTGACAGGCAGATCCTAGCACAGCTGGTTAGAGTGGACTCTCCAACCTCGGGGGGGGGGGGAATTTCAGCTGCGTCCCCCTGCCGAGAGCCACTCTGAATTACGATCAGATGTAGGAGACACTTAGCCTCCTTTCTTTCCTGCATCACTGACCCACCATCTCTGAATCTGAGCTGTTAGTCATTAATCCCGCTAACTGAAGGGTGATACATCCGGGTCTTAGGACCCAGGCCTGTGGATGGTGGTGGGCAGGGTGGCAACTCCCCTGTGGAATGTCCTGCCCACTAGGTCCTGTCGGGCTGGAAGGGCTGGTTTAAACTGCGGTTCACTTTCACAGCTCCCTTTTCTATTCTGTCTGCTCCTTCCTGAAGCACTAGGCTTTGAGTTGTGACTTGCAAATTTCCCAGCTCCAAAGTGCCAGTCTTCCCCTCGGCCTTTTTGACTCTTGCTTTCTCTGGCGCATATGGGAAAAGGAATTCAGTGTCATGTTTTGTCGCCTCGGGAATTACATAAGCAACAGAAGAGAGGCAGTCAGCGTCAGCATAAGCTGAAAGTGTGTTTCTTTCCTTCCTTCCTTCCTTCCTTCCTTCCTTCCTTCCATCCTTCCTTTTTTTTCTTTCTTTTTCCTTTTTCTTAGGGCTACACCCACGGCATGTGGAACTTCCCAGGCTAGGGGTCAAGTCGGAGCTGCAGCTGCCGGCCTACACCCCAGTCACAGCAATGCCGCATCTGCGACCTACGCCACAGCTCACGGCAACACGGGATCCTTAACCCACTGAGCAAGGCCAGGTGTTGTACGCATATCCTCCTGGCTACTGGTTGGGTTCTTAACCCCCTGAGCCACCACGGGAACTCTGAAGGTGTATCTTCTGCATTGCCACCACTCAGGGTTTTACCTAGACACCCATACATCCATCACCCAAAAACCCATCTAGTCACTGTGGGCTCCAAGTTCCAGGCACTCTGCCAGGGAGTGGAGATGAAGAAATCAGTTAGAGATGGTTCGTTTTCGAGAGGAGCCCACGGGTACATGGGCAGTTACAGCACGCACTTACACGTGCTAGCAGAGGGCAAAAGTCAAGGAGCACAGCAGGGCCGGCCACCCCCCGCTGGGGGCCGGGGGGGGGGGTCTTGGGAAACTTTCAATTCAGGTGATTTTTCAGCTGAGACCAAAGGATGAGCGGGAGCCTGGGCCGGAGTAGGCGGAGGGGAAAGACACGTGCGCAGCCCGAGGCCGGAGACTCAGCGCTCACGGGACGCCGGGTCCTCTGCCGTGGAAAAGGGGCAGGAGACACAGGAAGCCGTGGGCAGGGTCTGGGGCCCCATCCGGCTGCGGTACCAAGGGCGTCTCCCCTCTGCTCGCTTCTGGGACTTTCACACCCTCTGGGTTTCCCGGGGGGAGGCTGGGAGGAGGCGAGAGGCCTGACCCACGCTTTTCTCCAGCAGGTCCCTGACCTCCAGCCCAACCTTGCTCTGGGCCTGGCTCACCCCCAAACCCCCCAAAAGTGGGAGAGCTCCCCCATCCTTGCCTGTCCTGCAGGAGGAAGCAGCAGAGGCCACTCCCCTGCCCATAACTCAGCTCGCTGTCCCCCCCCAACTCCCCGCACATCCGGTCTGGCCCCACCTTTAACGGGGAGGCCGCAGGGCCGCTCAGCTCACCCAGCGGTCAGTCAGCCTCCCTCCCCGTTCCTTATCCCTCCAGCAGAGCTGCTGATATTTTCCTTCCATCTCTAGGGCGCGCTGCCGTCCTGAAGCCCTGAGAGTGGCCTGATCCGGGGCAGGGGACCCAGAAAGGCTGAAGGGAGGAGGCGGGCCTGCCGCGGTGCAGCTCGGCCAGGCAGGCTCTGTTTTAGGGCCACACAGCTGTGGAAGTTCCCAGGCAAGGGGTCGATCGGAGCTGCAGCTTCCGACCTATACCACGGCCACAGCAATGTGGGATCCCAGCCGCATCTGCGACCTACACCACAGCCCACCGCAACGCCAGATCCTTAACCCGCTGAACGTGGCCAGGGGTCAAACCCGCGTCCTCGTGGATACTAGTCGGGTTCATTACCACTAAGCCACAATGGGAACTCCAACTTTCAGGTTTCTAACTGGCCATGCTATTGGGGGGGGGTGGTATTATCGCGTGTTTCCCCATCGCCGCTGAAAACACACAGCTTACCTCTCTAAAGAGCCTCTCTGGTCCTGTGGTCTCCCTTGGGGGAGGGGGGAGGTGGCAGGAGCATCTCAGGGACCCCGGTGCTGTCCCTTCCTCTGGGGGCCGCACGGAGTCCCGTTTCCCAGGTTGGGGGTGCGTCACCAGACTGCGGGCTCCTCTCGGCCGTCTTGTCCTCTCTGCCGTCCCCTCCCTGTCTCTTCATCAGAGTTCACAGCTGGCCTCTCCGAATCAGGGACCAGAGGAGGATAAAGAGGCGGGAGGGAGGTGACAGGGACAGAGTGTGGGGAGGAGCCAAGGAGGCAGGAAAGGACAAAGGAGGAAAATGGCGGGTGGGAGGGAGTGGGGGGGGAGGGAGGAGGTGAAAGATACAGGTACCCCTGGCCCAGGAGGCGTTCCCTCACCTCCTTCCAGTCTCGTTCAAATGTCACCTTCTGAAAGACCTCCTCTGTCCGCGCTACTGAAAGTGACAGCTGCTCCCCCCATTCCAGCCTCTAGCTCTGCTCTCCTTTTCTCTTTTTATTGTCCTTGGCCTGCACCCTTTTCAAACACACCATCTAACCTTCTTTCTTTTCTTTCTTTCCTTCCTTCCTTCCTTCCTTCCTTCTCTCTTTCTCTCTTTCTTTCTTTTTTTGCTTTTTAGGGCCGCACCCACGGCGTATGGAAATTCCCAGGCAAGGGGCCCCATGGGAGCTGCAGCCACCAGCCTACGCCACAGCCACAGCAACGTCAGATCCAGGGTGCATCTGCGACCTGCACCACAGCTCACAGCAAAGCTGGATCCTTAACCCACTGAGCAAGGCTAGGGAGCGAACCCGCATCCTCATGGATACTAGTCGGTTTCTTAACCTGTTGAGCCACAAAGGGTACTCCTTCCTTTCTTGTTATGTTTTATTGAATTATTGTCTTTCTCTGCTTGCTCCCACCTCCCCCCGGAATGCATTTTTGTCTGTTTCGTTCAGATGTACCCCAAGTGTCTGGAGATTGCTCAAGAAACATGTGTTGATCAAATGCGGGTGTAGACGCCCTCGAGCCTGGGGAGCCCATGGGCCACCCTGGGGGGGGGGGTGGACTCCAAGTCTACAGTGCTGGAAGTTTCCATCCAGGTACGTTTCCTCGGCATGTCCAGTCTCTGCAAGGGCCGCTGGTGGAGGGCAGGCTCAGCCGGCCCTGGGCCAGCTGCGTGGGCAGTGGGTGATGAAATGTCTGGGGGCGGGGGTGGGGTCACTGCACCATCTTCCCAGGCCCCTGACCCACTTTCCAGCCCTCCTCCAGCTGTAGCGGCCTGTAATGTCATGTCCAGCTGTACAGAGGCTGGCCTTCTTTCCCTCCAGCCCTGCCCAGGAAGCAAGCAGCCTCCTGGGACCCTTTTCTCTTCCTTGGCAGGATCCATTCCTGGCTCCGGGCCGTCCTGGGAGAGCTAGGGCTTGGAACCTTCCCCCGGCAGACCAGCCGTCCGTGGCCCCGGCTCCAGGGGCTGCCCCTCAGAGGCCTTTGTCCCCATTCACCTGCCCAGCAGTGGTTACTGCCCAGCCATGCTGCCTCTCTGACACTTCTCGGAAGCTCCCTGGAGGGGCTGGGTGTGCCAGGCCTTGCTCAGCCTAATTAACAGTCTTCTGGGAGTTCCCGTTGTGGTGCAGCGGTAACAAACCCGACTAGTATCCAAGGGGATTCAGGTTCGATCCCTGGCCTCACTCAGTGGGCTGACACTGCTGTGAGCTGCGGTGTAGGCCACAGACGAGGCTTGGATCTGGTGTGGCTGTGGCCGTGGCATAAGCCAAGCAGCTGCAGCTCCCATTCAACCCCCAGGCTGGGAGCTTCTATATGCCTCAGTTGCGGCCCTAAAAACAAACAAAAGCAAAAACAAAACCAAAAATTCCCAGTTTTCTGGACCATCCTTCCCAGAGAGGCCACGCTGCCCCTGCTCGTCGGTGGAAGGAGAGGTGGGTTCGCCACTTGCCATTGTCCATTTTCCATCTTCAGGGCCAGTTTTTGCAGGTCAGACCCGTGCCCTCCAATGTCCTGGGAGTGTAGGTTGGGGACCCTGGAGTTTTCTACCTCCTTTGCCCATCCTGAGGCCCCCAACAGGATTCCCAAACTTAACAGATCCGGATTTCCCGCTGTGGTGCAATAGGATCGATGGCGTCTTTGCACCCTCAGGTTGGAGGTTTGATCCCCAGCCCGGCACCATGGGTTAAAGGATCTGGCGTTTAGCTCAGACCTGATCCCTGGCCTGGGAAATCCGTATGCTGCACAGCAGAAAAAAAAAAAAAATGAGGACCAAACTTAACAGATCCACACCCACTCCTTCGCCTCACCTCACTGTCACCTGCCTTGGCGAATGGCACCCCGGTTGCCCAGGTGCTTAGCTTCAAAACCCTGGAGTTGGCTTTGATGCTTCTCTCTCCCGCACATGCCCTGGGGCAAGAAATCCTCTCAGCTCTACCTTCAAAGAATAACCAGAAAAGAACAATTCCTTCCCATGGCCGCCGCCCTGCCCTGGTCGGAGCCACCATCAGGTCCCCCCGGAGCATGACCGTGGCCTCCTTGCTGGTCTCCCTGAAGCCACCCTCGCCCCCGCCAGGCAAGGACCTACCCAGTGGCCCGGGGGGTCCTGCTAAAACCTTAGCTGGTTGTATCCGTTCTCTGCCCGCAGCCCTGCCAGTCCCTTTGCCCAGCTCAGAGTCCCACACGGTCAGCTCCCCGCCTGCACCCGGAACGCACGCTCTCCCCTCGGCCCGCATCCCTGCCTTTCGGCTGCACGGGCCACTGGGCGATTCCTCGAACTCCACAAGTGCTGTTCTGCCTCAGGGCCCTTGCTCATGCTGTGCCCTCAGCCTGGAGGCTCTTCCTCTAGAGAGCTGCGTGGCTCACGTCTTCCTTCAGGCTCTGCTCAAGTGCCACCTCTTCAGACGGGCTTCTCTCCGCCCTCCTCTATAAGTCCTATCCCATGCCTTTCAACCTGCTCACGCTGGTGTATGTTTCCACATATCTTTTTTTTTTTTTTTGCTTTTTAGGGCCGCATCCACGGCATGTGGAGGTTCCCAGGCTTGGGGTCTAATCGGAGCTGCAGCCGCCGGCCTACGCCACGGCCACAGCAACGCCAGATCTGAGCTGCGTCTGCAACCTACACCACAGCTCACGGCAACGCTGGATCCTTAACCCACTGAGCAAGGCCAGGGATCGAACCCTCTACCTCATGGTTCCTAATCAGATTCGTTAACCTCTGCGCCACAACGGGAACTTCTGTTTCCACGTATCTTATATGTTGTATATTATATAAACCCTTGTGTATGTTTCCTTATATCTTACAATGCTTGTGACCTGTCACCATGTCAGCTTCATGATGGCAGGGATGCTGTTTGCCGTTTCATTTCAATGGCTCAGAACTACATAGTCCAACATGGCAGGCTAAAGCCGCAGGTGGCTATTTACATATGAATTAACTGTAATAAAATGTAAAAATCCAGAGTTCCCACTGTGGCTCAGTGGTTTAAGAACTTGACACGTGTCCGTGAGGACGCAGGCTCGACCCCTTACCCTGGTTGGTGGGTTAAGGATCTGGTGTTGCCGCAAGCTGTGGTGTGGGTTGCAGAGGTGGCTCGGGTCCCGTGTTGCGTGGCTGTGGCGTAGGCCCCAGCTGCAGCTCTGATTCGACCCCTAGCTCAGGAACTTTCATTACGCCGCAAGTGCGGCCATAAAAAGAAAACAAAATTTATATTATGTGTATTTTACCACCACCACCACCAACAAAACAAATTGAGTGGGAGGAAAGGAAGAGGAAAAACTTGGACCAGGACAGGAGTCACGAGGCTTGAGCTACAGTCTTGATTTTCCTTTAAGCGTGTGACCCTGCGTAAGACAGCAACATCTCTGGGTCTGCCGAGAGGACTGCCCAAGTCACTCAGTGACAGAGGGGCGGTGACTGCAGTCGCTGCACAGGGGAGCCCCTGGGGCGGGCCTTCAGCCACAGAGGCTGGGAGCAGTGGCCCTGGGACCCCTGCTGACCCATGCCTCCAAGCCTTTCTGCTTTCCTGGGCCGGCTCCGTGGGAGCTGAAGGAAGCTCTGATTGAGTTCCCAGAAGACCCATGGGAAATTCATGGGTTCAAATGAATTCCATGTTCAAATTCCAGCTTGTCACTTACCAGCTGGGTACCACCCTTCATGAACCTCAATCCTCTCACCTGTGAAACGGGGTAACACACACACAGAGCAGGGCTCCTGGAAACTAAGTGTGCTAAAGCTCGGGGCCGGCACATAGTTCGTGCCTGACAAACTACCTGCGTTCTTTGTCTTGGGGCAAGAAGGCATTTTCTTGGAGTTCCATTGTGGCTCAGCGATAATGAACACAACTAGTATCCATGAGGACGCAGGTTCGATTCTGACTGCACTCAGTGGGTTAAGCATCGGCGTTGCCTTGAGCTGTGGTGTAGGTCACAGACGAGGCTCGGATCTGGTGTTGCTGTGGCTGTGGCTGTGGTGTAGGCCGGCAGCTGCAGGTCCGATTCGACCCCTAGCCTGGGAACTTCCATATGCCGTGGGTGTGGCCAAAAAAGGAAAGAAAAAAAAGGTCTTTTTCTGCATGAAGATGGAAAGTCTGGAGGAGAGATAAGTTCAGATACTCAGGTCTTTTTTCCTGCCACGTGGCTCTCCCCTCGCTGTCTGGAGCTCCAGCCCCTCCCCTATTCCGTGTTCAGCCCCGAGGCTGCCAGGTGGTGTTGGGGGTCAGGACACCGGCATCAGGTGGTGGAACAGCCAGAGCTGCTTGTTTATTCCCCTTCCTGGAACACAGTGGTCTCTTCGCTGGACCAGCTATATCTCAGTGGAAACCTTTCTGAGATTTATCGTCCTGTTCCTGCTGGCTGCGGACCGTGGGAAGGTAAAAAATGTCCTTTTTGAGGCAATAAAATAGAAAATGGAACCCAATTTCCCTCCAGGGTAAGAATCATTATGTTTGACAATGGCTGTAAAGTGTGCGGGCTGAGAGCTGGGGTCGGCTGCCGGAGGCCGTTGTGGGGAGGGGGATGGGAGACACCCCTGCAAGACGGAGCAGCTGTGGGACTGGAAGGACCCTGGGGACCAGGGAAGCCACCCATAGCCCCCTGATGCCCGGATATGCTGGAGGTTCCCATCCGTCGAGGCCCCAGGTGGATTCAGTGTGCGTTTATCAGGTGCTCAATTTAATTCAAGTGAACTGAGTGTTAAGGAGTTTGGATTCTTGGAAGGGGGCACCAAGAGACCAAGTTTTGAGTTTGTGTTTCTGCCTTTCTCTTTTCTTTTCTTTTTACGGTCACATCCGTGGCATGTGGGAAGTTTTCGGGCCAGCGATTGAATCGACCTGCACCTGCAGGTGCGGCAACGCCAGATCCTTTAGCAGCAACACCAGATCCTTTAGCAGCAACACCAGATCCTTTAGCAGCAATGCCAGATCCTTTAGCCCAGTGCACTGGGCTGGGGACCAAAACTATGCCTCCGAAGTGACCTGAGCGGCTGCAGTCAGTTTCTTAACCCACTCTGCCACACTGGGAACTCCTATGTTTACACTTTTTGAGATGTAGCATATAAAGTGCTCAAGTCTTAAGTGTACCATTTAATAAATTTTTTCCCGTGGACATATCCGTGTAACCACCATCTGCATCAACATAGAGAATGTTCATAGACTCCAGGAAGTTCCCTCGTGCCCCTTCCAATAAATGCTCCGCAAAGGAACCACTGTAGGGGGTCCCCTCTCTTCTTTTTCTTTTATTATTATTATTATTATTATTTTGCTTTTTAGGGTCGCACCCGTGGCATATGGAAGTTCCCAGGCTAGGGGTCGAATCGGAGCTGCAGCCACCGGCCTACAACACAGCCACAGCAACAAGGGATCCAAGCCACATCTGTGACCTACACCACAGCTCACAGCAACACTGGATCTTTAACCCACTGAGCGAGGCCAGGGATCGAACCCTCAACCTCATGGTTTCTAGTCGGATTCGTTAACAACTGAGCCACGACGGGAACTCCTCATATAATTGGAGACATACATCATAAACACTTTTGAGTGTTCCCTTCTTTCCCTCATCAAGAAGATTCATCCAAGAAAACTGACAGAACACTGTAAACCAACTATAATGCAAAACATAAAAATCATTGAAAAAATAAAATGATGACTTAAAAAAAAACAAGATTCCTCCAAGTTGCATATGGCAGTTCATTCTTTTTATAATCACTGTTTAGTATTCCGTATTAGGAATATGTTACAGTTTATCCCTAATGGTGATGTTGATGGACTTCATGGTTGTTTAAGTCTGTGGCTTTGACTAGTAAAGCAGCAGTGAGCATCTTTGCGCGTGACTTTCAGTGGATGTAGGGAAGGGTTTTGAGCAGAGGACTTATATAATTATATTGGCTTTTTTCCCCTTTTGTCTTTGTGGTGGTGAATTTAATTTTTTTTTTTTGCCTTATCTAGGGTCCCCCCCTCTGCCCCCCGACATATGGAGGTTCCCAGGCTAGAGGTCTAACAGGAGCTGTAGCCGCCAGCCTTCGCCACAGTCACAGCAACGCGGGATCCGAGCTGCGTCTGCAACCTACACCACAGCTCACAGCAACGCCGGATCCTTAACCCACTGAGCGAGGCCAGGGATTGAACCCTCAACCTCATGTTTCCTAGTTGGGTTTGTTAACCACTGAGCCATGACGGGAATTCCGAATTTAAATTTTTTTTATGGACGCACCAGTGGCATATGGAAGTTCCCAGGCCAGAGATCAAATCCGAGCCATGGTTGCAACCAGTGCCACAGCTGTAGCAATGCTGGATCCTTAACCCACGGAGCCAGGCTGGGGATTGAACTTGCACCGCCACAGAGACCACATTGGATCCTGCTGGCTTTTGGACTGGAACTGCGCCATCAACTCTCCTGGGTCTCCAGCTTCCTGAATGCATATCTTGGGACTTTTCTCTCTTTCTCTTTCTTTTTTTTTTTGGCCTCACCTGTGGCATGTGGAAGTTCCTGGATCAGGGATTGAACCTGTGCTATAGCAGTGACCCAAGCTGCTGCCATGACAACTCGGGATCTTAACCTGCTGCATCATAAGAGAATCTTCTTAGGACTTCTTAAGCTTCTTTAACTACAAGAGTCAATCCCTTTTCTTTTTTTCTTTGCTATTTCCTCTAAACTGTTTCTTAATTTTTTATTTAATGGCCACACCCATGGCATATGGAAGTTCCTAGGCCAGGGATTGAATCTGAGCCACAGATGCAACCTATGCTGAAGCTGCAGCAACACCGGATCCTTAAACTCACTGCGCTGGGCTGGGGATCAAACCAGCGACCCGAGGCACTGCGTTCAGATTCTGAACACACTGCACCACAGCTTCCTAAATTTTTTTTTTTTTTAAATTGAAGTATAGTTGATTTAGAGTGTTGTGTTTAAGTTCCTGTTGTGGCTCAGCGAGATAGGAACCTGATGTAGTGTCCGTGAGGATGCGGGTTCAATCCCTGTCCTCTCTTAGTGGCTTAAGGATCAGGGTTGACACAAACTGTGGTGTAGGTCACAGATGAGCCTCGGATCTGGCGTTGCAGTGACTGTTACATAGGCTGGCAGCCACCATTCTGGTTTGATCCCTAGCCTGGGATATGCTGCAGGTGCAGCGGTTAAAAAAAGAAAAAAAAATGTTGTGTTAGTTTCAGGTGTCTAGCAAGGTGAATATACATATTCTTCTCCAGATTCTTTTCCATTGTGGGTTATTATAAGATATTGAATGTTGTTCCCTGTGCTACAGAGTAGGTCCTTGTTGTTTATCTATTTTATATATAGTAGTGTGTACCTGTCAGCCTGAAATTCCTAATTTACCTCTCCCTTTATCCTTTCTCCTTTGGTAACCGTAAGTTTGTTTTCTATGTCTGTGAGTCTGTTTCTGTTTTGTAAATAAATTCATTTGTATCATTTTTTTAGATTCCACATGAGATATCATATACATTTGTCTTTGACTTATTTCACTTAATATGATAATCTCTAAGTCCATCTATGATGCTGAAAATAGCATTATTTTATTCTTTTTTATGACAGCCAATTCCTTATAATCTCTCTCTCTCGATATATATATGTCTTGATCTATATCTTCCTTGATATATGTATTTATCTCCTATATGTTCTGTTTTTCTAGAGTACCCTAATATATCCCTCTAACTTCTTATTTTGAAATATTTCTTTTTTTCTTTTCTGGCCGGCTGGCAGCATATGGAGTTCCTGGGCCAGGGATCAGATCTGAGCCGCAGTTGTGACCTATGCTGCAGCTGCAGCAATTCTTGACACTTTAACACACTGTGCCGGGCTGGGGATCGAACCTGAGTCCCAGTGCTATAGTTGGCATGGCTGATCCCCTTGCACCACAGCAGGAACTCCAAAAAATTTCAATTTATTGGGAAGTTAAGATGGTAATACAGGAGTTCCCGTTGTGGCGCAGTGGTTAACGAATCCGACTAGGAACCATGAGGTTGCGGGTTCGATCCCTGCCCTTGCTCAGTGGGTTAACGATCCGGCGTTGCCGTGAGCTGTGGTGTAGGTCGCAGACGCGGCTAGGATCCTGCGTTGCTGTGGCCGCGGCGTAGGCCAGTGGCTACAGCTCCGATAAGACCCCTAGCCTGGGAACCTCCACATGCCGCAGGTGCGGCCCTAAAATGACAAAAGGCAAAAAAAAAAAAAAAAAAAAAAAAAGATGGTGATACAGTTGTCGCAAATTGATTGTGTTATCGGTGCTCTCCTCCCACGTCACCGTCTTTGGAAGTGCTTTCCATCGCTGACTCTGGTCTTGGCCATGCTTCTTTCTTTGACCACTGGGGCCAGCAGTACCACTGATGTGAGCAGCAGCTTGGAAGCCTGTGTTCCTTTTCCTCTTCCTCTCTGGGATTCCTGCCACTGCCACGAGGATACCCCTGGGCCAGCCTGCCTGTGGTACACAAGGCTTGTGGAGGAGAGCTGAGCTGTGCAAACCTCAGGCCAGCCAGGCTGCAGCCCACTCACCAGCTGGTGACAGATTCCTGAGCATGCCCAGCCGGGGGCTTGCAAGAAATCATAAGTAGCTATTGCTTTAAGTTTGGGGATGGTTTGCTAACGCAGGCTATACATACAACAATAAATATTTATTCTTTACCCAGATTTACTTATTACTAATAGTTTGCCATACTTGCTCTTTCTCTCTACCTGCTTTAGCATTTGTTTTCTAAGAACAAGTCCTCCTGCGTAACCACACACCCATGATCACACCAAGGCCCTAATATTTTTTCAATAATATCACCTAACGTAGAGGAGTTCCCAGTGTGGCTCAGTGGGTTAAGAACTTGACACAGTGTCCGAGGATGCGGGTTTGATCCCCGGCCTCACTCAGTGGGTTAAGTGTCTGGAGTTGCCATGAGCTGCGGTGTAGGTTGAAGATACAGCATGGATTCTGCATTGCTGTAGCTGTGGTGTAGGCCAGCAACTGCAGCTCCAATTTGATCCCCAGCCTGGAAATTTCCTTATGCCACGGATGCGGCCCTAAAAAGAAAAAAAAAAATCATCTAACATAGAGCCCATATTCAAATTTCCCCAATCACCCTGAAATGTCCTTGGTAGCTATTCAATTTATTGTTTTAGATCCAGGATCTAATTAAGATCAGCCCAGCACACTGCCCACTTCCCCTTTCCAGTCCCTGTACACAGATGTTGGTAGACCTGGCCCAGCATCCAGCCATGAGGCTCGAGGCAGGGCAGCCATGCTGGCAACGTTCGAATCCCTGCATTGTCACTTCCCAGTGGCATGACTTTGGGAAGTGGCTTTGCGTTCCTTGGGCTTGGGTGCCCCATCTGTAAAATGAGCATGTTCCTACCGTTCACTTCACAGGGAGACTGCAAGATCAAATAAATTACACACAGAGGGGCCGATATGGCAAGTCACTGTGCATACGGTAGTGATTTTTGTCACACAGGCGTTCATTCTTTCTCTTTTCAGAACTTTTTTTTTTAATTAAAGCATAGTTGCTTTGCCAGGTTCTATCAGTTTCTGCTGTACATCAAAGTGACCCAGGCATATATAGATAATTTTTTTCTCATATTATCTTCCATCGTGTTCTATCCCAAGTGACTGGATACAGTTCCTTGTGCTGTACAGTGGGGCCTCATTGCTTATCCATTCTAAATGTTAGTAGTTTGCATCTACTAACCCCACACTGACCGTCCGTCCCTCTCCATCCCCCGCCCGCTTGACACCCACCAGTCTGTTCTCCATAGACATTCATTCTTTCTCCTTGAGACTGCTGATCGGAGCATTTTTCGTCCGAGCACAGGTAGTGTAGTTCCGCCATAGCTGGGAAGGAAGGCAGGGCTTAGATTCCTGCTCTCCTAATCCCCATGTAGACTGGTGGTGGTGGGGTGATATTTGGGGAAAGAGCACCCTGGTCCTCCTTTTACCGCTAACTTGCTGCATGACCTTGAGCAAGTCACTTGCTCTCTCTGGTCCCCAACTTCGCTCCCCCTTCCTCCTTCTCTCCCTCCCTCCTCCTTTCTTTCAATTCAGTTGATTGGAGGTTTTTCTCCCTCCTCCTTCCATTTCCCCCTATTCATTTGGAAGCTATAATACATTGCATTTCTATTCTCTTGCAATTACCTTAGACAGTTCACCACGTGCGTTTAGGTTATAGCTGCCATCTATAATTTCTGGCATCGCCTCCCTCCCACACAATTCCAGGACCTTAAAACGCTTTAACTCTCCGTGGCCCTGTATTTCGATTCTCTCATTTGTTTGCTTTAGCCCTGCAAATGAACCGCGTTAAGCCCTCTACGGTTGTTTAAATTTACCCAGATATTTGCCATTTCTTTCTTGCCCACGATCCTTTCTTGCATCTCAGATGTTCCTGCTGGGTGCCTTTTCCTCTGCTGCTAAGGACTTCCCTCAGTGAGGGCCTCGGTTGTAAACTCTGACAGTTTTTGTTTGTCTGAAAAGTCTTTATTTTGTTCTCATTCTTGAAAAATAGTGGCAGAGGTTATAGAGTTCTTAGATGACAGTTCTCTTCTCTCAGCTTTTAGAAGGTGTTCCTCTATTGTTTTCTAGCTTCCGGAGTTTCTCTGAGAACCCTGCCATCAGTCGATTTGATGTTTCCTTTTGAGGTAACCTCTTTAATCTCTGGCTGCTTTTAAAGTTTTCTCTCAGTCTCTGATATTCTGTGGTTTCCCTGCGGTGTGGTTAGGTGGAGATCTCTTTCTGTTTAGCCTGCTTGGCTTCACAGAGCTGTCTGAATCTGAGGATCGGCTTCTTTCACTGTTCTGGAAAATGCTTAGCTAGTTTCTCCCTGAATTTGACTCTCTATTGCTCTCTCCAACATCTCCTTCTGGAACTCTGATTAGACACATTTTAGATCTCGTTTCATCCCCCTATGTTTCTTAATCTCTTAAAAAAATTTTTTTTTCCAGTTCTTTGTCTCTCTGCTGCCTTCTGGGAAAGGCAGGCTTATCTTTTTTCCAGATTCCCAATTCTCTTTTCAGCTGTGTCTCATCTTCTGTTTTACCCATTCAAGTTTCTAATTTCAGTTATTATGTTTCTCATTCCTGAACATTTTATTTGATTCTTTTTCATATCAGCCTGGTAGTTTTTTCATCATCAAATTCCTCTTCATATTTTGGTATTTCCTTCTATACCTGCTAAGTCCCACCTCTGCTGTCTTTGAATGTCTGATTTAGAGCTGTTTCTGCTGACCCCTACTCATAGTGGCCTGCTTGCTTGTCTGTTTTGACTTTTTAAAAAATTGTGCACCCATATTTCTTAGAACTTGTTTTCTATAGGAATTCTCTGAAACCTGGGTTTAGAGGGCATTTGTTCAGAGAAGATTGTGTACGCTTCTGCCAGGAGCTGCTACTCCCAATGGTGGGTCAATTTTCTGCTTGCGGTTTTTTAGGCCTCATGAGTAGAATGAATTCCAGCCCCAAGCTCAAATGGGGGCGGGGTGAGCTCGTGGGTAGGAATTCTCACAGAAAGATGTTTATTCCTCAGTGTTTTCCCCTTCCACCAGAGTCAGGACAAGCTTTACTTAGTTCATGTTGGGGGATCCCATTGCATGCAGAGGTGGAAAGGTTGAGCTGCCACCTTGCTCAGGCTCGGACTTTGTCTCCTGTGCCCCTAAAACACTGTATCAATGGCCAGGCTTTGGGTTGACCAGATGTCCCCTTGAAAAGATAAGTGGACAGAATTTGGAGAAATAAGTGAAAATGCTCACTGTCTTCTCTAGAACAGTGTTTCTTGTTCTCTCTGAACTCTGAAGTTCTTCTCTACTTTCCCACAATACTATCCATGCATTAAAAATATTTCAAATATGGAGTTCCCACCGTGGCTCAGCAGGAACGAACCTGACTAGTATCCAGGAAGACTTGGATTCGATCCCTGGCCTCGCTCAATGGGTTAAGGATCCAGCGTTGCCATGAGCTGTGGTGTAGGTTGCAGACGCGGCTCAGATCTGGCATTGCTGTAGCTGTGGTGTAGGCCCACGCTACAGCTCCGATTCGACCCCTAGCCTGGGAACTTCCAATATGCTGTGGGTGTGGCCCTAAAAAGACACACACACACACACACACACACACACACACATCCAGGAATTTTATTTTATTTTATTTTTTGTCTTTTTGCCTTTACGTAGAGCCGCACCTGCGGCATATGGAGGTTCCCAGGCTAGGGGTCTAACAGGAGCTTTAGCTGCTGGCCTACACCACAGCCACAGCAACGCGGGATCCGAGCCGCGTCTGCAACCTACACCACAGCTCACGGCAACGCCGGATCCTTAACCCACTGAGCAAGGCCAGGGATCGAACCCACAACCTCATGGTTCTTAGTCGGATTTGTTAAGCACTGAGCCACGAAGGGCACTCCCCACATCCAATAATTTTAAATTCCCTGTATTGGGAAGATATCTTGAGATTAGAAGTCAGCCACGTGGCCCAGTTTTGTTTATTCTTCATCCCCCACTTATGCAACAAACATTTCCTTGAGCACTTACGAGGGGCCGAGTCCTGCGTTAGGCAAAGGGGATGTGGAGATCGATAAGACACGTTTCCTGCTCTTGGGAGCCGACCACAAGGAAAAGCCCTTTGAAAAGATAAGTGGGCGGTGTTTGGAGAAATAATTGAAATTATACAAATAACAACCCCTGCCACTGGTTGAGCGCTTTGGCTGTCCAGGCACTGTGCCAAGTACTCCACATGGATCATTTCAGTGACTGCTCTTGACAACCCTGCAGGGGAGGCAGGATTACTAACCCACTGATGGGAAAACTGAGGCTCAGAGAGGCTAATTAACTTTCCTGAGGTCACAGAGTTGCAAGATAGTAGAGCCCGCCCTCGGAAAGCAGGCTGCCTGGATTAGGGACTGGACCTTAACCTTCGTGCCCAGGGTTGCTGCTATCTTCCTACCTTCCTGCCTGGGAGACAGTCTCTCCCCCAGGCCTTACCTCCTCCCTCCAGCACCGTCGGTGGCTTTCTAGCCCTGCCGTGAAATCGGGGCCAGAAATGTGCTGGGGCATGGCTCCCCCCCAGGAGTCCTTAGAAAGCCCTCCTCCCTGCCAAGACGCGGCTCTATAAAGAGGGGCCGGGTGGGTGGCCTCATTCATATTCTTCCCTCCTGTCACTTTGGCTCGGAGCAGTGAGGTCCTGGGGGAGGAGGGCTGTGCACCTGGCAAGAGGAAGGGGGCGATAGCTCATTTAGCCTAGCAGGGGGGTCGGGCTGGCTGGAGGGGTGGGGGATGTCCTCAGGAGGGGGTCCCCAAAGGATGGAGAGGGACGAAGGGTAGGGAGACGGGGCACTCACCCCAGGAGGTCAGAGACAGAACCCCTCCCAGTGGGGACTGGCTTCCTTGTGCTTCCAGAGGTGGGACGAGAAATATTCTTTACGACCAGCCTGGCCACCCCCCGCCACACCTCTGCACGCCCTAAGGAAGGTCCAGCTTCCTGAGTCCTGTCATTGTCTCCGGCACACTTAGCTAGGAGCCTGGTTCCCAGCTGTGACTATCTGCTGATGGATCATGGCCATAGGCATTCAATTTTTTTAAAAAAAAAATTACATGTATTATATATGAATACATGCTCTCTGTGTGATTCAAATACTAAAGAATTCTAATAGGGAGAGAAAGTGAAATCCTTCCTTTATCCCATCCCCTTCTCTTTCCTCCCGCAAAGGTAACTGCCGAGAGCGATGTCGTGTGTCTCCTGCCAGGTGGTTTTCTAGAATGTACGAATTTGTTTTTGCTCTCTCTGTTCACACACACACACACACACACACACACCCCACTACGGTCATCTCCATCCCCGCTGCTTTACTGAGGCATCCACAGATCTTGGAAGACCCCCATTCATGCATTCTCCTCCCAGGGGCTAGGTCATGCTGCCTCCAAACCCCTCCAAGGTGCTGGGCCCCGCAGGGCCCCTGAGCAGGACGGCAGAAGCTGCCCCACTTCCTGGCATTCCTCCTCTGCCCAGAGGAAGGGGGTGGGGCAGGAGAGGCTGGGAGGGGCCCCCAGAAGAGGGTCCCTGAAGGGGAGGGAGAGCCAGCAGGAGACCCAGGGGTGACTTTTCAATGGAAAGTTCGTCCCAGAGTTCCCGTCGTGGCGCAGAAGTTAACGAATCCGACTAGGAACCATGAGGCTGCGGGTTCGATCCCTGGCCTTGCTCATTGGGTTAACGATCCGGCATTGCTGTGAGCTGTGGTGAAGGTTGCAGATGCGGCTGGGATCCTGCGTTGCTGTGGCTGTGGCCGGCAGCTGTAGCTCCTATTCAACTCCTAGCCTGGGAACCTCCACATGTCCCGGGTGCGGCCCTATAAATGTCAAAAAAGGGCAAAAAAATAGAAAGAAAGAAAGCTCATCCCGAAGATCTCCCCTCCTCCTCCCCTCTCTCCCTCCGCCTCCTCCTTCTCATCAGCACCCCCACCCTTCACCCCAACAGGGTCCTGGCCTCTCGTCGTCGTCGTCGTTGTCACCAGCTCTGATCTGGAACCCTGCACGGAGGTCTCAGCGTGCTCTGAAGGCTTGTCATGTCTGCGTTTAATGAAGTTTAATTATCTTCCAAGATTCAATGAATAATTATAAATCTTTTCAAGATGCAATCACACGGGTTCATGCTTCATTAACGGTGGAAAATCAATTGTAATTCGCGTAATTCCTCTCTTCTGGAGATCGGTCTGTTTGTACACGCTCCCCCTTCTCACCCCGCTTTGTCTCCCCCAAGAAGTACATCAGACGCCCGGCTTTTTCCCTCAGAATTGATGACTCCCGGGGGCGGGGGGCGGGGGGCGGGAAGCAAGGCCCCCGGGGAGGGCGAGGAGGAGGCGGGAGGAGAGAGCACGAAAAGCAGAGTGGTTCCAGCGGGGCCCAGGCCTGGGCAGGCGTTTATAAGAGGCTGAGACCAGAGCGTCTCTTCAAATCCCTGAGAAACCTTGGGCGGGGGCGGAGAGGGGCGGTGTCACAGGCTCTTTTTTTGGAAGGAAATCTGATAAAAGCTACTGACACCCACTGAAAAAAACGCACCCAGAGCATCTTGCTGACAGTCCTGGGCGTTAGGTCCTGAGAGCCACGCTGGCCTCCTCGGAGCCCCCGATTACTCACAAAAGGCAAGACAAGGCTGCTTCTAAGTCCCTGCCTTTGTCTCTGAGACGTCAAGGGGCTTGGCTGGAAGCTGGGTGCCCTCTGATGCTCGTCTCCGAGACAGGCTACAACTGGATAGTTTCTGGACCACAGAGAGCCCTGGTCCAGGGCAGATCTCATCTCTGAGACATCTGCAGCCAACAGCTCCTCTGACCGGCACAGCCTCCCTGCAGCCAAGACCTGTGTCGACCTGCCCTTGAAATGGGCAAAGTGCCTGGGCTCATACGGCAGAGGGGAGGGGGGCCCTATCTGCTCCCCCGACCTATCGTTTGGTGACTGCAAGGACTCAGGGCAGTCCGCACGGAATGCCCCAGACCTGGAGGGAGCAGAGGGCAGCCTTTCTGCAGCGATCTGGGCTCTTCGAGGTGAAAGGAGGGTGAGGGCCCCCGACCCCCTACCGCTGGCCCACTTTGCTCCGCCCTGAGCTGTGGTCTGACGTGGTCTCTAAGCAGCACTGTTAGCAGAACTCTCTGAAATGATGGAAATGTTCTGTCTCACGTCCAAGACAGTAGCCACTGGCCATATGGGGCTACTTACATTTAAATGAATTAAAATCAGAGAAAATTAACCATTCAGTGCCTCAGCTGCCTGAGCCCCACTTAGAGCACTTGGCCACCACATGTGTGAGCAGCGGGCATCGCGGACAACAGAGCTGTAGAAATACTCACCTTCACAGAGGGCTCTGCTGGCCCAGGCAGGGCTCGGTCCTCGCTCGTGCCGGTACCCCATCAATGTCACAAGCTGCTCCTAGACTTTGTGTTAAGCACCTCTCATTTGGCCCCGTGTTGGGCTCCTGTGGTTGCTGTAACGAATTACTACAAACAGTGTTTTTTGCTTTTTTTTTTTTCTTTTTACAGCTGCACCTGTGGCATATGGAAGTTCATGGGCTAAGGGTAGAATTGGAGCTACAGCTTCAGGCCTACACCACAGCCACAGCAATGGCAGATTCAAGCCCCATCTGTGACCTACACCACAACTTGCAGCAATGCTGGAACCTTATTCCACTGAGCGAGGCCAGGGATCAAAGTCGCATCCTCACCGACACTCAGTCAGGTTCTTAACCCACTGAGCCGCAATGGGAACTTCAACTTTGTGGTTTTAAATGGTACAGATTTCTTATAGTTCTGGGGGTCACAAGTCCAACATGCATCTCACTGGGCTCAAATCAAGGTGTTGGCATGGCTGCGTACTTTTCTGGAGGCATGGGTTTGGGGGAGGGTGCAGTGGGAATCTGTTTTCTTGCCTTTTCTTTGTGTTTAGAGGCGGCCTGCCTTCCTTGATGTTGCTTTCCTTCCATCTTCCATCTTCAAAGTCTACAACACCACATTTCTCAGCACTGCTAGGAAATGTTCTTTTGTGTGTGTGTGTGTGTGTGTGTGTGTGTGTGTGCATGTGTGTGTGTGTGTATCTTTTTTTTTAGGGCCACACCTGCAGTATATGGAGGTTCCCAGGCTAGGGGTTGAATTGGAACTGTAGCAACTGGCCCATGGCACAGCCACAGCAACGCAGGATCAGAGCCACGTCTGCGACCTACACCACAGCTCAAGGCAACACCAAATCCTTAACCCACTGAGCGAGGCCAGGGATGGAATGAATCTGTGTCCTCATGGATACTAGTCAGTTTTGTTTCCATTGGGCCACGATAGGAACTCTGTTTTTTTTTTTCTTTTTTTAAAGGACTTGTGATTAGATTGGGCCCACCCAGGCGGCACAAGATCAGTCCACCTCTGAAGGTTCTTTCTTACCTTAATCGCATCTAGAAAGACCCGCCTTTCCCCATAAGATAGCAGGTGCACAAGCTCTGGGCATGAGGACACGGGCAGCTTTTGGGGACCATCATTCTGCCCATCTCAGGTCCCAAACTTTACTTTCCAGACAGGAACTCTGAGAGCACTTCTCCAAGGTGACGCAGGGTATAGTGGGGACTGCGGTGTCTGCCCAGACCTGGTCTTCAGAGCACGTACCCACCCCCAGGTCATGAGCTCCGACAGCTCACAGCTGCGTCCCTCACAAGGCATTGCCCTTGGCCACAGGGAACTGCCTCGATCAAGGTTACACACCCTGCCAGAGACTTTTTTTTTTCTCTTTAAGGCCGTACCCGTGGCATATGGAAGTTCCTGGGCTAGGGGTCGGGTGGGAGTTGCAGCTCCTGGCCATCGCCACAGCCACAGCAACATTGGATCTGAGCTGCTTCTGCGACCTACACCACAGCTCATGGCAACGCCAAGATCCTCAACACACCGAGCGAGGCCAGGGATCAAACTCGCATCCTCATGGACGCTATGTCGGGTTCTTAAGCCCCCGAGCCACAGAGGGAACTCTCCTTGCCAGTGTCTTTCTGATGAAGAGATGCAGAAGTGTGTCCCCTTGCCAGCATTTGGGACCACTCTGCGGGGTGAGACCAGGTCTGGAACTCCAGGCCACACGTCAGCTGCACCTGTATCTCGGGTCTGCTTCTCCTTCTGGCCGGTCCTGCCATCCTCACTGCCCGGCAGGTGCATCTCCTGAGAGGCTGCAGAGGTCTGTGGGAAAAAGCCCAGCTTGGTCCATAACACCCTTTATGATCTGCTCCCTGCTGACCCCTCAGCTCAGCAATTCACACGCGCCCCCCCACCCCACCCCCCAAGCTCGAGCCTGGTCATCTTCCAGTTTCCCAAATATCCCAGGCATTTTCTGCCTCTAAGTCTTTTCTCAGGCTAATCCTGGGGCTTGGAATGCCCTTTATCTTCTGGCCAACTCCTCTTTACTCTTAAGGAATCAGCTCAAATGTCACCTCTTCCTGGAAGCCTTCCCGGATCACCCTCCCTCATCCAGTCTCCTCCCCTTGGCTCCCATGGCTCCCTGGACCCACTGCTTCTGGGCTCTCACCAAGGTCTGCAGAAGGCCCTGAGTGTCTCACTCCTTTCTGCATCTTCAGACACAGCATTTTACCCAGAGTGGGTGCTTATTGTCTGTTTGTTGACTGACTGTGTGACCTTTGCTGGTCCTGCAAGGTGTGTCCTATTATCCCCATTTACAGAGGAGGGAAGTGAGGTTGAGAAGGGAGTGAGACATGGGATGTGGCCTCATCCTGGAGACTCGTTTCTTCAAGAGATGATGCCTGGCCATTTCCCAAACTCCAACAGGCCAGGGCTGGGGGTGGGACTGCCGACAGATGCTTGGATATTGGAGTTATATGAACAGGAGCTGCAGTTCCCGCCTAATGAATGACTCCTCTTCCACACATATGTTTCTGGTAATCAATTGGCACATTGCTAGCCCACTGGGGCAGTCTCAGCTCCAATTGAAATGCAAATCTAATTGTTTTTCTTAGGCTTGGTGGGCAGGGCCTGGACAGACTCAGGTTCCCCTCTCAGGAGGCCAGGCCTTGCCTCCCAGACTTAGGAGACTCAAGCCTCCTCAGGGCACTGGGGGTAGGGGAGGACTAGACAGGGCCTGGGAGATGTGAAATAACCCACCCAGGCTCACCCAGGGGTTGAGGGCAAGGTGCTGATTCCACGCTGAGGATTCACGGGGGTGGGGGGTGCTGCAGAGAGGTCAGGGACCCCCATTTGCTGCTGAGCTGGGCAGAGGTGGGGCCATGGGACCTCCAGTGCCTGAGGAGCAGCCCCCCACCTCAACTCTGCACAGGCAGCTGAGACCCCATGTGACTCCACGGTCCATGGAGTCTAAGACTCTCTCCAAACCCACGCCACTTACCAGCCTGCACCCTTGCAGCCTCTTCATTTTGTCTCTTTTTTTCCTTTTCTTTTTAGGGCCATGCCCTTGGCTTATGGCAGTTTCCAGGCTGAGGGTCGAATCGGAGCTGCAGCCACCAGCTTACACCATAGCCACAGCAACGCGGGATCTGAGCTGCATCTGTGACCTACACCCCTGCTTTGGGCGACGCCAGATCCTTAACCCGCTGAGCAAGGCCAGGGATCAACCAGTCCCACGGATACTAGTCAGGTTCTTAACCAGCTGAACCACAGTGGGCACTCCCCTCCTCACTGTGGGAAGGGAAGCGATACCAACCACCTGGCAGGGAGGTCGGAAGGAGAACACGGGCTGTGTCTGTGGCACCCCGTGCAGAGCTGGAGCTGAACGAGCAGATGCCGTAATTTGATGAGGATCATTTCCCACATTTACTAAGTGCTTGCAGGTGCCAGGCCATATTCTGTCTTGCCTCCATTATTTCATTTTATCCTTAGAAGGATACTGAAAACTAGGTGCTATCACACCCACTTTACAGATGAGAATCCTGGAGCACGGAGCGATTATTTACCCAAGGTAACACAGCAGAGGGTGGCAGAGTCACGGTTACCATCCAGGTTGTCTGTCTACACGGTCTGTGTCGTAATCATCACTAGGCTGCACCGTCTCTGGCCATGCATCCTCCCTCTGGACCTCCCCAAATGTCCCTGCTTCCCCAATTACTCCCTGAGACCTGCCAGGCTGAAGCTGTCTTCTCAGGTCTGTTAACTGTCCCCTGGGAAATAGGTGTAGTTCTCCCTACTTCTGGAGTCTGATGAGCTGGCCCCATGAGCTTGGTGGTGGCTCACGTGGTCTGAATATCAGCTCTTTGATTGGCAGAACCTCATTTGTCCCTGGAACCCCAGCTGCAAGGGAGTCTGAAAAATACACTTCAGCTTGTATGGGTTCTGCAGTCCAGAGACCCAACTAGAAGGAAGTGGAATCTTGTTTTTGGTTCACCTCACGCAGAGGAACAAAGGATCTCGGCTCCCACCTGTTCCCTGGCTCTCTGTCCCCGCCTTCCTCCAGCTCTTGGACTGTGATGTGAAGTGTGGCACTTCCAGAGTTTCGTCCTGGCTGGTTCCACCTCTTCTCGTCTGTGTGATATTGAACAAGTCACCTAACCTCTCTGAGCTCATTATGCTTATCTGTGAGATGGCAATAACAGTACCCTCCTGGAGGATGTTGTTGTGGGGGTTAAATGAGATGATGTGGTGCAAAGCGCCCCCATCAGAGCCAACCCAGAGCCTGCACACGTGGGTACCATCTGGGTTAACTGAAGAGAGCTTTGGGCTGTTGCTGGGGAGGAATTGTTTCATGGTTTCCAAAGGCGTGGCTGCGCATCGATTGAATTCTCCCAAGCCCCTTCCCCTGGCGGGCCCATAGGGCAAAGGACAGTAGCAGAGTCTGATGGTTTTTGGAGCGTGGTAGTCAGAACTCTCTGGAATTGCTGGCAGTGTGGGTTCCTGATGCAGCTAGGTCCCTGGAGAGGAGGAAGGCGGTTCTGGCTGGTTTAGCAGGTGTTAAAACAGGACAAATTCAATCACATCCGCCTGCTCAAGTGCATGCTAAGAAGGCAACAGAATCACATGGTCCTTCCTTTCTACATGTCAGAAGACTTCCTGCCTTCAAGGTTCACCTTAGGGGCTGCCTCCTACAGGAAGCCCTCCTTGATTGTCCGATCTCATCTCAGGTTTTTGGTATCTTTTTTTTTTGGTCTTCTAGGGCCATACCTGCAGCATATGGAGGTTCTCAGGCTAGGGATCCAATCGGAACTGTAGCAGCTGCAGCTGCCAGCCTGCACTGCAGCTGCAACAACATGAGATCCAAGCCGCATCTGCAACCTACACCACAGCTCAAGGCAATGCCAGATCCTTAACCCACTGAGCGAGGCCAGGGATCGAACCTGTGTCGTCATGGATGCTAGCTGGGTTCGTTAACCACTGAGCCACTATGGGAACTCCAGGGTTTTGGTACCCCCCTCCCCCCCCGCACTAACTAGCAGCACAGTCTGCTTGCCATGTTTGTATGCCATTCAGTTGTAAGCACGAGCCAGCTTTACTAACAATCATCAGAGTACCAGCCCCTGTGAATAATTTGCCTAAATAAAAAAAAAAAGATGAAATTGACTAGTAACGTTATCTCTCTAATGAGGTTGCTGTCACTCATTCCATGTGCTTCCCTGAGGGGAAGGGAGCAGAGTCATCGTCTCTGGGAACAGCGTGGCCCCCAGGGCTGTCTCGTCACTGGGACAGCCCGAGGGTCAGAAGCGGTCCGGGCAATTATGAGGGATCGTGTGTGGGGCGTGTGCACTGGCATTCTATAGCCACATCCATTTCCTTTTCCAGGCTGGATTTTATTAAACTCTGGATGAGCTCCGAAGGGGGGCATTTTTGGACTGCTTATAATAAGGATAGTTAGCCCCCGGAGAGCACTTTCCTATATCCCAGGTACCACGTTCGGAACCCTACGTGCAAGATTATCCTCTTAATCCTCCCACAAGCCTGTAAAGTAGGTTCTATTATTCTCATTTTAGGAAGGAAAACGGAAACTCGGAGAAGTTGAGAAACTTGCTCAAGGTTACCCAGTGGGGTGGCGGAATGTGGAGTCGGACATACGTTTACCTGAAGCCAGGGCTCACTTTTTACAAAGTCTTGCAAGATGGAGTTCCCACGGTGGCTCAGCCCGTTAAGAACCCAACATAGTGTCTGTGAGGGCAGAGGTTCAATCCCTAGCCTTGCTCAGGTTAAGGATCAGTGGGTTCAAGGGGTTGCTGTGAGCGGTGGTATAGGTTGCAGACGTGGCTTGGATCCTGCATTGCTGTGGCTGTGGTGTAGGCTGGCGGCTGCAGCTCTGATTCGACCCCTACCCTGGGAACTGCCGTAGGCCTCAGGTGTGGCCCTAAAAAAGCTAAATATGCAAGATGTACACTGAGCCCCTTTCTTTCCATTCATTCACCCACCAAGTGAAAGCTGACCTATTGCCAGCTTTCCCCGGGGTTCCCTGTGTCCCAGGAGAAAGGTTGTTATCCACCCAGTGCTCGATGTCCCACCCTCTCCCCAATCGAGGACAGCGCTCTGGTGACGCTCCTCCCTCCCCCCATCCTGCAGCATCTATTCCCCTCCCTACTGGGTCGTTCCCAGCACCGCAAAGCACGCCCTTAGTTTCCCCGTTTTAAGAAAAGAATCATCTCCACACCATGCTTTTTCTCTTCCCTGCCTCCCCATTTCTCTTTCCTTTTACAGCAAAACTCCTTGAAAGAGTTATCTTGCTATCTTCACTTACTTTCCTCCAGTGCCTCTTGAATTCACCCCGTCAGGCTCTCACCCTCCTCACTCCATCACAAGTGCCTCCTCATTTCTAAATTCAATGATCCAGTCTTTTCTTTTCCTTTTTTTTTTTGGCTGCACCTGCAACATGTGAGAATTCTCCAGGCCAGGGATCGAACCTGAGCCACAGCAGTGGCACTGCCATGTCCTTAACCACGAGGCCACAGGGAACTCCTGAGTGGTCCATTCTTATTTCTCTTTGTATTTGTCCTATCCGCTGCCTTTGACCCCAGCCGTTCCCTTCACCTTGAACCTGTTCTCTGGGCTTCCAGGGCACCTCCTCTTGCAGCTCTCCTCTTAGGTACCCCTGGTTGCTCCCTCTCTGCCTCTTTTGCGGGTCTCTCCTCATCCTCCTGACCCAGCACGCAGTCTTCAGACTTCTCTATGTACACACACACCCTAGATATTCTCATCCGAGCGCCTAGCACCAAGCGCCACGTCAGTGCCGATGATGCCCGAATGTCTATTTTGAGCCCCAGTGTGTCCACGGAACTCCAGACGCGTAGATCCAGCTGTCCACGTGACACCTTCACTTGGATGCTAAAAGACACCTCAAACGTGACATCCCCCAAACTGGGCTTCTGATCATTTCCCCAGGCCTATTCCACCCCCTCCCTCCCCACCCGGGTGGTGTTAACTGCAGCCTTTCTCACTATCCCCCACCACCCTCCCATGCGATTTAGAGTCAAGGGAGGGTACCAAATGCATGGCCTCAGGACATAGCACTCATGCTGAGTACAACACAGAATGAGCTAAATTAGCTTACCTGGCTTTTAAGCACACCTCTCAGCTCAACCTTTTACACCCACAGCTGGTGGGCTTACTTCTGCTTAGGAGGGGCTGAGAGAGGATCCTGGCCCAGCAGCCTCGGGAAGGCGAGGCCGGGAGCTCGGAAACCCAAGGGGGTCTGCAAACATTTTTTGAGCACCTACTATGTGCCCAGCACAGGCAGGGTGCTGAGGACACAGCCCCCTTCTCCCACAGTCACCACAGGCAGGAAGCAGGGCTGGGAGCTGAGAAGGCCGTTAGGACCCACCAGGCCTGGTGCTGTTCCCACGGTCTCTTCCTGCCTCTCTTCACTCAGACTCTTCCTACATTTCAAATCCTTACCTCCTCGGGAAGCCCTCCCTGACCGCCCAGCTGGCGTCTCTCTTTCCTGGAATTTTTACACACAGCCGGACAATGAATCAGAGACAAAGCGGCTCCTGGAGGGTGGGGGCCAGGTCACTTGTTCCCTTTATCTCTAGAAGCAACAGGCCTAGGTCTCTGATTTCGACAAATTGGAGAATCAAAGAATGTTCTAGAAGGAGGGAAAAACTGAAGGTCAGAGAGGGGCAGTAATTGCCTGAGGTCACACAGCAGGTTAGCGGCAGAACCAGGTCTAGTTGTTTTTTTTTTTGTTTTTTGTTTTGTCTTTCTGTCTTTCAGGGCCGCACCGGTGTCACATGGAGATTCCCAGGCTAGGGGTCCAATCAGGGCTGTAGCTGCCGGCCTTCGCCACAGCCACAGCAACGCGGGATCTGAGCCACGTCTGCGACCTACACCACAGCTCACGGCAACACTGGATCCTTAACCCACTGATCGAGGCCAAGAATTGAACCCGTGTCCTCACGGATGCTAGTCGGGTTCGTTAACCACTGAGCCACAACGGGAACTCCAGAATCGAGTCTAAAATGCTTCTCTCTAGACTCCTTTCCACTTGTTTTGGTAATACCCAAATTTCTTGTGCACTTTTGTTTGTCAGGACCTTGCTGAGCACTAAGACACATGGGCCCTTCTAGCCTGTCAACAGCTCTTCAAGAAAAGTATGAAGATTATCACCCCCTCTCCACTTACAGACATGCTCCCTGAGGCCTGGAGAATCCCCAGAATTGCTCTTCAGATCCCTCATGGTCGGTCAGTGACGTTCCAACCCAGGGGGATCGCCCTTGAACTCACTCTCTTCACCACGGCATCGTATCGCGGATTCAAAGCTTATGAGAGCGAGTTCCTGCTGCGGTGAAGTATGTGAATGATCCGGCTTGTATCTGTGGAGGCAGTGGTTCCATCCCCAGCCCAGCGCATGCAGTAAGGAACCAGTGTTGCTGTAGGTTCGTAGTTTCGATCCCCGGCCCTGGAACTTCCATATGCTGCAGGGGTGGAGGGAAAGAAAAAAAAAAAGGAAACTGCCAAAGTTTGTGGGCAGGATCTGAGTAGGCTTGGGGGGGCTGTGACACCCTGAAATTGCATGTGTATGCATTTTTCAGGAGAGAGAATCTATAGTTTTTATCAGAGTCTCAAAAGGCTCTAACCCTCCCCCTCCCAACTAAGGCGCACTGGTTTTATTTTTTGTTTTGTTTTGTTCTGGCTGCCCCTATAAGCATGCAGAAGTTCCTGGGCCAGGGCTTGAACCCAAGCCACAGCAGCGACACCAGGTCCTTAACCCGTTGCACCACCAGGGAACTCCTAAAGCTCACTGTTCTGTGTGGCATTAGTTGGATGGTCACTCATGATGATGGGGCTGGAGGTGAGCTTAGTGAAATAAGGAGATGTGAGTATGTGTGTGGGGGGCGTGGGCGTGAGTGTGTGTGAGCTGGGATGGAGGCAGGGGGTCAGGCGCCTGCTCTCCATCTTCCTGACCTGCCCCCCAGCGGGGTGTCCCCTGGCGACGTGCCCTCCCGTGCCAGCAGCCCGTGCACACCGCAGGGGCCGGCCGGGCACATGCAGGTGCTCTCACGTGCTGTGGCTGTGCCCAGCGCCCTTCTCCACGTCGTGTTTCATTGCTCTTCTGCCCGTCAGCCAGGCCTCCCCAGAGCCCGATCTCCACGGTTGTTTTATGGAAGGTGTCAGCTCCCCGCTCCACTCTCCGGCCTGATGTAGTTATTAGAAAAAGCTACAAGAAGAGACAAAACACCAGGCGAGAAGGCGGGGCCCGGGGTCCCGAGGCAGCTGCCAAGAACGTGTAATCCCTCATTCCTCGTGTCACCGACACAAACTCTCCGCTCCTGCCATCACTTCCTATTTAGAACTGCATAGTAATTAGGATGCGTATTTGGAAACAATTAAAAATAAGCTGCCAGCATGTGGCTAATTTTGCTCAGGCCTGATGATCATATTAATCCGGCGAAAGGGGGGAAGTTTGGGGGTGGAGCCGCGTATTTCATCAGGACCCAGGTGGCTCCTGGCTTGGTTGCAGGTCTTTATCCGAGGGCACCCCGGCTTCTCACTGGCCTGGGTCCCAGGCCTGGTGGAGGTAGAGATGGCTCGGGCCAGCAGCCAGGGACCCTGATAGCCGGTAGGCAGTGTAGGCTGGACGGGAGAACCACCTTTCCATGCGGGTCCTCAGGCCCAAGGCCCCCATGGGAACGTCCATGGGGCCCTCATGGCTCCCCATGACCTGAGTTCCATGGACGCCATCCACTTGCCCTTGGCCAGCTCCCCTGCTTCTGATTTCCCCACGGTTCCTGCTGCCCTGGTAGGTTTCCGTCCCAGGACGTCACACACACATGCACTGTGCTTTGCCAACCACCGAGGTCCCAAGTTCAAGCCCTGACTCTGCCTCCAATCGCCTGCATGACCTTGGCCGAATTCCTTCCCATCACTGTCCCTCGGCCACTCCAGACACAAGAGCATCTCAGCTTGGCTCCCGGTCGCAGCTGGTTCAAATTTGAGCTCTGCCCCCTCCCCAGCTCGGTGATTTTGAGGAAGCCTCAGTTTCTTCTTCTGCCAAATGGGACCTATCTTCCACAGGTCTTCTGAGAATGAAACGAGACACCGGTGAGAAGTGTTTGGCAGGGAGCCTGGCTCGTGGTGAATGTTGAGTAAACGTCAGATGCCATCATTATGCCTTTGCTCCCCACCTGTAGTAGTTTGGCCATTTGTGAGTCTTTCACACAAATGACTTTGTCTCTGTACTTTGCTCTCCCTGCTGTGCCCTGGGCAGTGAGCTCTGAGAGGGCAGGGACCTGGTCCCCCACAAGCACTGCAATAGCCTTGTGCTCCGCCCTTAACACACAATGCGTATATACCAAGTGCCCACCTGATTATTGCTGTGGCCTCCGAACCGACTCTCTCCTTCCAGTCTTCCTCCCTTTATCCATATTCATAAAATAAGCATCCGTTCCCATCTCCTTGCTGCTCAGAGCCCTCCGCTGGTTCTGATTTCACAGCAGGTGCTGGCGTCCGTACCGTGGTTTCCATGCCTATTTCCTGTGGCGAGAGCGACAAAGCATCACAAATGCGATGGCGGCTTTAAACAACAGGAATGGAATCTCTCATGGGTCTGGAGCCCAGAGGTCCAAGGTCAAGGTGTCGGCAGCACCACACTCTCCATAGGGTGAAGCTTTCCGTGCCTCTTCCAGCTCCCGGGGACTGCTGGCATTCCTGGCGACAGCTGCCTCCCTCACCCCGTCTCACAACACCTTCTCCGATGTCCGGGTCCTCTCTTATTCTGTCTCTCTGCCTGTCTTGTTTCTTATTTAAAAAACATTTTTTTTTTTTTTTTTTTGGCCATGACTGTGGCATTCAGAAGTTCCCAGGCTAGGGACTAAACCCGAGCCACAGCAATGACCTGAGCCACAGCAGTGACAAGGCTGAGTCCTTAACTGCGAGGCCACCAGGGAACTCCTCTGCTTGTCTTGTATAAGGTCATTTGTCCCTGGATTTAGGGCCCACCCAGATAATCCAGGATGGGCTCCTCATCACAAGACGCTTCCTTTAATTACATGCAAAGGCTTTTTTCCAAATAAGGTCACGGTCTGGGGACTGGGATGTGGCCACGTTTTGGGGGGCCACCACTGAGCCCATTATAGCCTAATGGTGATTTTCCCTCCCCGCCTCCCCCTCCCCCCGGCTCGCTCGCTCTGGCCTCACAGCCTGGGTGCTGCTCCTGAAACGTGCCTGCCTCAGGGTGACCTCTGCCTTTGCACAGCCTCACAGCTCACGCCCGCCTTCCTCTCCGGTCTTGGCTCGGATGTCACCCTTTCACCAGGGACTCTTCCCTGCCACCTATTTCAGCCCTATGGCAACTCCTGCCCTCTTCCCTGTTTTATTTTTTTTCCCAGAACGCTTGTTGCCTTTACCAACTATCATTTTACTTGTTTATCGTTTCTCTCCTCCCAGAAGAATGAAGCTCCCAAAGGACAGGAACCCCGTCTGCTTTGCTGACATATCCCCAGCGTCTAAAATAGTGCCGAATATACAGTAGGTGCTCCAAAGCCATTTGTGGGCAAACTATCCCGTTTAGAATGGGATAGCCAACAAGGTCCTACTGTGTAGCACAGGGAGCTATAGCCAGTCTCCTGGGATAGACGATGATGGAAAAGAATATTAAAAAAAAGAACGTATACCCATGTATGACTGAGTCACTGTGCTGTACAGCAGAAATTGGCACAACATTGTGAATCAACTAGACTTGAATTTTTATATTTTTATTTTAATTTTTTTTGTCTTTCTAGCTTTTCTAGGGCCGCACCTGCGGCATATGGAGGTTCCCAGGCTAGGAGTCGAGCTGTAGCCGCTGGCCTACACCACAGCCACAGCAACACGGGATCTGAGCCGCGTCTGCGACCTACACCACAGCTCACAGCAACGCCGGATCCTTAACCCACTGAGCAAGGCCAGGGATCGAACCCGCAACCTCATGGTTCCTAGTCGGATTTGTTAACCACTGAGCCACGACAGGAACTCCTAGACTTGAATTTTTAAAAAACCACGTATGGGATAAACAAGGTATGGAGTCCCCTGGTGGCCTAGCGGGTTAAGGATCTGGTGTCGTCACTGCTGCGGCTTGGGTTGCTACTGTGGCAAGGTTTTGATCCCTGGCCCAGGAAATTCTGCATGTGGATGCGTCAAAAAAAAAAAAAAGCAAGGACAGAATGAGCAGGCACCCCCCCCACTCCACCGCGCGCAGCCCCCATCCCCACCCCCACATGGGGTGCATCATCAGGGGAGGGGCGGCACCCCGTGTTTGCCCTGCTCCCCTCTCCCTGGGACAAGGGGGCCGAGGGTACAGAGAAGGGTTCTTAATCTAGCAGGAGTGTTGGGGGCGCCTCCTATTGCCCGGCCCCGACTCTGTAGCCGGGTCCTCACTGGTGATGAGTTGACACCCAGCAGGCAGTTGCTCGGCCTTGCTCACCTCTGTGTCCTCGTGGCAGCACCTCATAGGATGTCAGCAGAGAATTGCTAAGGGGATGAAAGGCTCGTCTCTGTCCTGATCTGAGACACTGCGATGGGGCTGATCAAGAGGAGGGTTAAGGGGAGTTCCCGTCGTGGTGCAGCGGCTAACGAATCCGACTAGGAACTGCAAAGTTGCGGGTTCGATCCCTGGCCTTGTTCAGTGGGTTAAGGATCCAGCGTTGCCGTGAGCTGTGGTGTAGGTCGCAGATGTGGCTCGGATCTTGTGTTGCTATGGCTGCAGCATAGGCCAGCGGCTACAGCTCCAATTAGACCCCCAGCCTGGGAACCTCCACATGCCACAGGTGCAGCGCCTAAAATGACAAAAGGCAAAAAAAAAAAAAAAAGAGAGAGGAGGGTTAAAGGAGTTTCCGCTGTGGCTCAGGGGGTAACGAACCCGACTAGTATCCATGAGGATGCGGGATCGATCCCTGGCCTCCCTAGGTGGGTTAAGGATCTGGTGTTATCGCAGCTGTGGTGTAGATTGCAGACGCGGCTCGGATCTGGCGTTGTTGTGGCTGTGGTGTAGGCCTGGGAACTTCCACTTGCAGCAGGTGTGGCCCTTAAAAAAAAAAGGCGGGGGAGGGGTTGCATATGAGCCTGGAATGCCAGTCCTTGGCCTGTAAGAGCCGTGTGCCCAGAGGGAGGCATCTGGGGCCCAAGGCAGGTCCTGGGTGTAGGACGGGGAGTGGGTTGCAGACAGGAACCCCTGTCTGTTAACGTGTCGCAGCAGCAAATTCCCCTGATGCTCCCCTGGGCATGGAGCTGGCCACTGACCAACCAGGTCCTCAGGCTTCGCTGACCCCTGGGCTGCGCAGGTGGCCATCCACATGGCACTGGCTGGCATGTACCGCCCCGGCCAGAAGGCCTCCCGCTGGCAGCTTTGGAATTGGTCTGCTCAGGCAGGAGCTCCACTAACGACCACCATGCTGCCAGGTCACGGACAGCAGACCCAAGGGCGTGTCATCCATTAAGAGCCCACGCTGTCACCTGGGACACACACACACCACGTCTTCCGTCACCCGCTCCGCCACCTGCGGCTGCCGCCTGCACCTCCTCCCCAGGGGTTTTCTCCTGCAGCTCGCGCAGGCAGGTGTTGGGAGCCTGTTTCAGTCCCCCTAGGGAGCAGAGAGCAGACGCCTGGGTCTGTGCAGCGCTGCTCCCTGCGGCTGCCCATAGAAGACACTGCCTCCATCCCCCCAGCCCCAGGCCTGCATCTCACAGAGATGCCCGAGGCAGCCCCATCCCCCGGAAGCACAGGGCCCAGAGCCAGGCCACCTTCCACGGCTTGGGGAGCAGTTGAGCAGGGGGTCCCGGCTTGACTCCCAAACACCTGCAGGCTCAGAGTCTGGCTCACACACAGAGTCCCGGGCCACACCCCCCCCCCCCCCCCCCCCCCCCCCCCGCTTCCTCGCCGTGGGTGGTCTTCCTCTGCGAGGCGGGTGGGGGCTTGGACGTCACCAGCAGCCCTCCGGCCACCCCTGCCTGTCGACGGTCCTGCGCTGGAAGGGGGCCTGGCTCTGCGTTGCCCACAGGTGGGATGTGAAGCCTCCGGGCCGCCTCAGCCTGGCAGGCTCCTCAAAGGCAGTAATTGTCGGGAGAAATTTGCCAGCAGAGTGAAATAAAGAGCCTTGAAGGTATAAATAGTCGGAGCTGCCGATAAGAAGCTGTTTTATATAGACTTTCATTCCCCAGATCAGAATGAGAACACAGGGCTTTGGTTTTCTCATCCGAGCCAAAGCCTTTATACCCCCAAGAAGTCCAATTTGGGTGCAAGAGAGATTGATGGTGGGGCCTGCAGGGGCTGGGGGGGCCGGCTGCCCGAGATCCCCAGGGTGGCCCGGGATTTCCTCCAGGTCCCCTCAGACCCATCCTGTGGCCCAGGGTCTCCTGTCCCCCTGCCGTCCCAGCTGTACCCCTCCTGTGTCCGCCCACTCTGATCAGCTCCAGAACCAGGGGCTGGGGCCAGGCAGGCCTGGGGACCCCACTTGTGCTGCCCCCCGGCAGGGCCCGAGGGAGGGGAGTGGAATATTCACCACCGTGGCTCTCTCACATCTCCACCTCGAGGTCCCCCCACTTTGATACAATCTGGCTTAAGTGACACATATTCACGACAGCATATTGAGAAAAAAGATGAGCACAAAGAGAAAAATGAAAGTAGCCTATACATCCTATCACTGCTGTGTAACGTGGCTTTCTCGTCCTTTCCATTTCCTTTTTTTTGTTTGTTTGTTTTTAGGGTCACACCTTTGGCATATGGAGGTTCCCATATTAGGAATCGAAGCGGAGCTACATCTGCCGGCCTACACCACAGCCACAGCAATGCGGGATCTGAGCCGTGTCTGTGTGACCTACACCACAGCTCAGGCCAAAGCCGGATCCGTAACCTACTGAGCAAGGCCAAGGATCGAACCTGCGTCCTCATGAATCCTAATCGGGCTCGTTACCACTGAGCCCCAGTGGGAGCTCCCTTCTGTCCTTCTGGGTTACAAACAGGGGCTCCTCCTTTGTGAGCTGTTTTTTCTCCACCCCCGCACCTCCTGATTGGCAGTATATCATGAACACACTCTGCGAAGGCTCCTGATTCAACTGTCATCTGGTCCACGCGGTCCCACCGATGCTGGCTGTGCTTTCCCGCTTGTGGATGGAGAACATTCCATGAGATGAGAGGCGACCGTGAGTCCCGCCAAGCCCACAAACGTGAATTCGACCTTAATGAATCAAGACAGCCCCTTTAGACCCTTGAAAATGGTCTTGTGTAGACAGGCAAAATGCATTCGTTACTTAATCTGCAGGCAGTCTGTGTGGCCCCTTAGGGTCCATGGCTGGCTTGGGTTGGGACGAGCCAGTGAGAGTGTCTGGTGGTGAGTGTTGGATAAAGAGAGGGATGGATCTGGACGCACAACGTGTCGACACGTAGACTGGGCCACTGGGGATGTCATTTGTGATTGGCTGCATTTGTTTCCAAGTCCCCTCTCCCCTTAGAGTCACATTCCGTGGCTTTGGACCACCCCTCCCCCACCCTCCCTGCCCGGGAACGAGTGAGGCAGGTTACCAATTAACCCCTTGAAATCCACCCCTTAGACATCAGTGGAGATGAGTCATTCAATTCGTTGCCTGGATTTTGAGGAGGTGGCACACAGGAAACGCCAGTTTGATGAGCGAGAGAGCTGGAGAGGATATGGGGCACAGAGCACGAACCTAGAAGCGTCACCTGGGCTGGGACTCGGGGAGACACTACAGTGGGGGCAGCAGGAGAAGCAACTGAAGTGGAAAGAGAAGGCTCGCCGGGTGGAAATAGCCAGAAATAGAGAAGACACCAAGGTCCAGCCTTCTTCAATATTTGACCAGAACTCACAAGAACACAGAATTGTAGCGCCACGTTCACCGATATCCACACTTTCCTAGAGAGAAGAGAAAGAAGCACCTTTTTCTTTCATGACCCCGAAAGGAAATTGCCCAGCTGGCGCTGAAGAATCTTTCTAAAACAAATCAGCCCCTGCCGCTCCCCTTCCAAGGGCCTCGACTGCTCTTAGACTCATAAACTCCTGACAGTGGTCAACAGAACCCCAGGAGATCTGCTCCCACCGCGTCTTCTGCTTCCTTCTGTGCCTCCCCGTCCTCCCCCAGGCCCAGCCCCAGGGGCCTCCTTGTGTTCCTCCAACACACCAATCTCCGTCCTGCCTCAGGGCCTTTGCACGGGCTGTGCTCTCTCCCAGGGGCGATCTTGGCCCAGTCCTTGGCATGGCCACCTGCTTCCTGTTGTTTCTCCTACACGTCACCACCTCAGAGAAGCCTGCCCTGACCACCCAGGGTGCAGTAGCCGGGCGGTCCCTTTCTCTCCCATCAGTTTAATCATTGACACCTCTTTTCTCCACCTGAGACAGTCTTCCTTTTTAGTTTGTTTATATACTCACCATCCGTCTCCCTCCCTACGATGGGAACTGCTAGGACTATGGCCTCCCCAGAACCGTGCCCGGCATGCAGTACCTGCTCAATGAACACGTGGTGACTGAACCAACAAGGACGGGAGTCTTACTCCCAGTGGAGGGAACCCATTGTTTGGGGGGAAACTTCTGTTTGTCAGAGATGGGCTGGAAAGGTTTCATTTTATGTACCAGGGCCTTGATTGGTAATGGCTGTCTGGAGCACTGGTTGAGAAAAAGTTTGAGGTCACATTTGACCTCTGTGAGAGAGAGAGAGACCCACAATTGATTAGTAATGTCTGCCATGGTCTAATGGTATAACTACTGGTATGTGTGCCGCAACTGGATTAGGCTGGAAGCCCCCTTGAAAGGAGGTAGGGTCTTCTTAATCCCTTTGCAGCCCCCCAGTGCCTGGCACGCACGAGGTGCTTGGCCATGATTGATGCTGGCTGGCCTGTTAACAGGGATCATTCAGTTTCGAGGCCTGAATTCCTGAACAAACCAATGGTAAGCCAATGGTTTTCATTTTTTTTTTTTAAACCTGCAGTGTTCTTTCTTCAAAGGACACTCTACCTGAAACCTGTTATACATTTTAGCAGACAAGAGCAGAGCTGCTCTGGCTGAAGCTGGGTTTGGGGGCTCAGAGCCCCACCTGCCTGCACCCCTACCACCAGAGGCAGCCCTGAGACACCTTTTAAGAACTTAGTGGTTCCCCAGAACTCAGCCTGAGAACCCTGGATGAGAAAAACCAGAGAGGGGGATTGACTTACTCAAGGTCACACAGCAACCGAGGACTGAGAATGGAGTATCTGTCCCCAGGGACTCCCAGTTCAGTGCTCTTTCTGCCGCATCTCCAGGGCCTCCTAAGAGTCGGGTGCCCTCAGCTCTGGGCTGGCCTTGAGGCCAGGAAAAGACATTCCCCACCTCCGTGGGGCGGGGTAGACACCTGGGTGGCCATCCCAACCCAGACCCCGCGAGAGGAGCCTCGCCCCCGGCGGCATCAGTGTCCAGCCCCTGGCTTCTGCTTTGTTTATCTTGCCTTCGGAGCCCTGGGGCGCAGCGTCGGAAAACAGCTCCCTCTCCCTGACTGTGCTTTATTAATTAAAGCGTTTCCCCTCTTTGGTAGCAGCTGCTTCGAAAGAGCTCAGCGAATGTTTAATTCATCGGCTCAGATCTTGTCCCCCGATTCCCCCCAACACCTCCCTCCTTCAAAGTGCTTTCCCGGGAAACCCTCCCGGCATGGGGGCCGTTTCCCCCGCTTCTCCTGGAGCAGGAGCCCCCGCCAACAGCGCTGGCGGAAGGTGATTTGTTATTCAGCTCGGGAAATCCGTGAGGAGTGATGGAGGCTGGGTACAAGCCCAGGTCCTCCTCCCTGAGATGGCTTAAAAGGCCACGATTTGTCGAATTACTACAGGAGTATTTAATGATCATCTCCTTGGCTGTTTAGAAGCAAAAAAAAGGAGGGTATTGATCACCCAGTGATGCTGATTAGAGACCGTGGTTTCTCAAGGTGTGTGTGTGGTGGGGTGGCGCGAGGTGGGTGCTGGCCCGAGGCTGTCTCTGGGAGGGGACTTGGAAAGCAGCATCTGCGGGACCCCCAGCCTCTTCACTGTCACTAGAAGAGCAGGACCCTGTCACCCAGGGCTCACCTCCAGCAGGACCACCGGGGATCCACACGGGCAGTGACCTTAGGTGGGAGCTTCCAGCTCACCTGCTCTCTCCGGTCCCCAAAGGTGGGCTTGTCCACTCCATCTGCACACACACTGGAGCCCCCACCCCCGCCCCGATTTCCTGGGCTTGGTGGTTGATGTTTATGAACCCTCCTGAGACTGGGGGAAGTAAACCCCTTTTCCTCCTGCCTGGAGGAGATGTGGGTGGCCTGGTTCAGCCCTCTCCTCCTTTGTCCCCTCCTTGAGCCCCCCGAGGTCACGGTGGCCCCCCCATGCCCTCCCCCTCCCCCGGGGGCGCCCCCTGGGTTCTGTTCAATTTCTCTGTCTCTTCTATCCAGGGAAGCACAGAATGTAGGAACGTCGTAATAGCCAGCACCTTTATAACAGGAAGCGGAAGCTGTGCAAACCTCTGAGCCGGAACAGACAATCCGGGCCACACCCTCACCAAGGACAGGGACGGGGCAGCGGCCTCCACCCTGGGGATGGGACCCACTGCATGGCGGGGCTGGCCCCTGGCCCCACGGTCCACCCCATGGGCTCCCCAGTCAGCACGTTTGACCCACCCAAAGGCTGGGCAGTCCGCCCAGCAGGTAACCCCGCAGGTGGACCCGCCACATTTGAAACCCTGAGAATATTTATTAGACATCTTAGAAAGAGGCACTCACTGAACTCTTGGCACCCATAGGTGCTGTGTCAGCTGGATGCCTTAGCTCGTCGAGTACTCACCCAACTCTAGCAGCTGGGTGCCATTTCATGGATGAGTAAGTAGACTAAGGCAAGTTGAGAATATGTAACTGTTCAGACTCGCTCAGCATTCGGCAGTAAATCTGAGTGGGCACTGGGCCTGTCTGACCCCCACGCCCCCACTGCTAGCAGGGGCTGCTCCGTCAGGCGAGGCGGGCTGGCTTGGCATCAACTCCAGCCAAACAGGGTGGGACCCAGGCTTGTCATTCCTGGTCAGTGTGAGGCCACGTTTAAGAGCACAGCTTCGGGAGTTCCCGCTGTGGCTCAGCGGGTTCGACCCCTGGCCTCACTCAGTGGGTAAAGGATGTGGCGTGGCTGCAAGCTGTGGCATAGGTGGCAGATTGGGCTTGGATCCCGCGTTGCTGTGCCTGTGGTCGGTGTAGGCCGGCAGCTGCAGCTCCGATCTGACCTCCCTGCAAGGGTGCTTCTTTTCCTGTCTGTATGATGGAGACGCGCTTCTTTGTTTTGGGGAACAGGTGGATCAGCCAAGTGAGGGCTCCCTGCCCTGGATGCCCTTGGGCAGGAGGGGGCGGCAGGGAGGGGGAGGAAGGGAGGGAGGAGAGGAAGAGGAGAAGAAGGGGAACAAGGAGGGAAGAGAAGGAA
>PVHT021183551.1:3174880-3204474 GCA_004024745.2 Catagonus wagneri
CACACACACACACACACACACACACACACACACACACACACGTTAATATATACATACAGAGAAAGGCACGGGGCAGCCCCTTGAACCCTCTGTTCAGCTGCATCCCTAACACTCCTGGCCTTGGGTCCCATGAGGCACCTTTCAGACCGTACAATAAAGTCCCCTTTTGCACAGATCAGCATGAGTAGGTGTCTTGATGTGAACTTGACTCCTTGGGGCTCCTGCTCCCAGGGCCCCTCTGCTGCTGTCCTCCCGTCCTGCTGCCCCACCGGCCCCAGCCACTCTTACTCACGTCCCACCCCCATCCCCACCCGGCCTCAGCCTTCTCTGCTCCCTCCGCAGGGATCCTGAGCTTCCCGCAACACTTTTATTCTTCTAAATTCATTTCAACGTGTCCTGTCCAGAATTTACCGAGCATCTGTGCAGCGCAGGACACACTGGGCCTGGGGCTTAATTTATTCTCTCCATCATCCCTGTGATGTTGGCATCACTCCTCTCATTCGCGGAAGAGGAAACCCGGTTCAGGAAGGTTATGTAAGGCTCTGCTGCCCGAGCTCAAACAGCTGGAAAGAGAAGTCGGGTTCGTTTCGCTTTCTCACTCCAAGTTCAGAGCTTTTCTCTGTTGTACTCAAGTTAAGCCCCTTCTGTATATAGCGCGTCATGGTGGACACCACAGGGTCCCCCCATCACACAGAGTGACCCCCCAATCCAAGCTACCTCCCGGCGGCTGCCTCAGCCCTGGGTAGAGTGGGAGGCATGGAGCCAAGCGGGAGCACTTACCTAGACAGCAGTTCAGAAGGACACAGGACCTGTCCAAGGTACCCAGCGGCCACCCCATCCAGCGGCCTCCGCTCCTGGCTCTTGCTGCGGCCTGGAGGGGAGGAGGGTTTGGGGATAATCACGGGGCTGGCCAACAAGGAGCTGAGTTACCCATGAAAAATGTCCAGCACGACCCAAGACTTTCCCACCCCCTCTCACGGCCACCTCTGGTGCTGAGGCTTAATTTCTGGAATGAGGGTGCTTTTGCTAAAACATGTAAGGTTGGGTCTTCCCCATCAAAGAGGTCTGTCGGTGGGCAGGAGAGCAGACGTGGGGAGCAAGCCTCGGCCAGGCAACGCCTTCACCTAGATCAAGAGCTAGCCTTCTTCGGGGCTTTCAGGGCCTCGATCTTAGCTCTGTGATTCCAACCTGCTTCCATCCTTACTTGTTCCAAATTCTAAGCGAGGAGCTTCAAAGTTAATGCCTACAGGGCTCAGAAAGGCGAAGCCGATGGGTGTGGCACTCTAGGGAGCGGTGGGGTCTGCGGCTAACTGGAAATGAATGCTTCTCTCCAGGGGAACGCCGTCACTCGGCCCAGCCCACTGTTGCCCTGCCATGTTCATCCCTTGTTCAAGAGGAGTTATGCATCTGGGTTATTGTGTTCATTTCAGCATGGCGCAGCCCAACCTTTTCAAAGAGGCAGACAGGCCAGACTTGGCTCAAAGGCTGTCAAGTTTGTAACTATTATTCTAAATGCCCTGAGTTCTAAATGCTCCAGAACTCTCCAGAATGCCGAAGTTACCCCTTATGCACACTGACATCCAGGATGGATGGATCCCATTTGCTGGGCTGAAACTGTTTCCAAACCGCTGCCTTCGACAGCCGGGGTAGTAATTACACTCTGACATTAATATTTAAACCACAAACAGAGTTGGCGTGCTAATACCATCCCTGAAGGCTTCGGACTTGTTTAAGTTTTATCCTTGTGAGACCTAATTATTGTCAGCAATGAATCCTGTAAGACTGCAGGATTAGGGCCTGGGAAGGGGAGCCAGGCAGATCCCTGGGGCTTGTGGCTTATGGGGCAGAAGTATTTTGGGGGGGCCCAATGGGCGGGCTTGATGCCCACTGGCTGTGGGGGCCATCGGAGAGGCCTAGGAGGGGGCCGATGGCCCCTTGTGTCCTCCTGAACACCCCTATCTAGGGAGCTGGCTCGTAATCTCTCCCCGTGGCGACTGGCCATCTAGGCCCTCACTCTGGGAAGTTCACCACAACCTCTGACCTTTGTGATCTCTTGGCTCAGTGTCAGCCACTCGGCCTTGCTAGACTTAACTGCCCCCTCTGTAAAATGGGCTCATTTCTGGCGTGGGCCTTGATGGAGGGAAACTATAAAGACAGAGGCTGGCAGGCAGCGAGGGCTGGACGGATGGCAGCTGCTAATCTTGTTTTATTGCTGGTGGTCTTTGCCGAGAGCCCCACGTGCTCTGCTGTGGACCTGTGGGGAAAGAAAGGCTCGAGATAAAAACCCCGGGACGTATGAGCTCAAGGAACGAATGGGGCTGTCACTCAGCCGAGGCAGCAGGGAGAGGAGGCCCTGCCGGCCGAGGGTGGTGGAAGCTGAGAAGCCCCGGGGACGGACTGGAGAAAGGGCTGGGCCTCCCTCCTCCCCCTTTTCTGGCTCACGGGCGAGAGTCAGGTCTTCCAGAGGCTTCCATATCAGCAAGGAGGACAGTAGGTGTTGAGTCATCACCTGCCCTTCTCACAGCCGTGGGGAAGTGACGGGAGACCCAGGAGCAGCTGGGTCTGGCTCCGTCCCTCGGCCTTCCTCCCCTTCTCCGCAAGGTGGCACTTCTCTGTCCTCAAAGCAACATCCACCATGGGCGAAGCCACCTCTGTGTGTGTGGGGAGGGGGCGGTTAGAGGCAGCTCTCGGGATCAAAAATGCACAAATGTTTTATCTAGCAGTTCTGGTGCCAGAAATCCACCCTACAGAGAGATTCCCTGTGTCCCCAGAGCGGCATGCCAGAAGGACTGCAAACCTCGCCACACCCATAAATAGGGGCTGGTCCCAGAAACGGTGGCTCTGCCACGTAGCATCAAAGCGAAGTCCAGGAAACAGTGTGGCAAAAAAAAAAAAAAAAAAAAAAAAAAAAAAAAATATATATATATATATATATATATTAAAGGGATTCCTGTCATGGTTCAGTGGTATTGAACTTGACTTGTATCCATGAGGGTGAGGGTTGGCTCCCTGGTCTCGCTCAGTGGGTTAAGGATCTGGTTTTGCCATGAGCCATGGTGTAGGTCACAGACACTGTTTGCATCTGGTGTTGCTGTGGCTGTGGCATAGGCTGGAGGCTACAGCTCAGATTCGATGACCCCTAGCTTGGGAACCTCCATATGCCACAAGTGCGGTCCTAAAAAGCAAACAAACAAACAAAAAAGTTTGAAATGATACATTTTATGATTATTATTTATTGCGATTAAAAAAGAAAGGAAAAAAGGAGAAAAATGGGGTAGAGCTTACTTTTCACTGTCTATACTCGTTTGGCATTGCTTGCCTTTTTTTTTGTCTTTTGTCTGTTTTGGGCTACACACACGGCATATGGAGGTTCCCAGGCTAGGGGGTGAATCGGAGCTACGGCTGCCGGCCTATACCACAGCCACAGCAACGTGGGATCCGAGCTGCATCTGCGACCTACACCACAGCTCATGGCAACACCAGATCCTTAACCCACTGAGCGAGGCCAGGGATCAAACCCTCGTCCACATGGACACTAGTCGGGTTCATTACCCACTGAACCATGATGGAAACACCTGCTTGACTTTTTAAACATAACACCCATGTATTATAAAATTTATTATCCTCCCCCAAAAAAGTTATGCCACTGAGATTCCTCTTCTGGTCACACCAGCCACACACAGCACACCCCACCCAGGGCTTCGGGGTAGAGGTCAGCCTGGGAGCAATGGGTTGGGAACAAGACTAACGGTCCCAGCTCATGTAACACTTGCTGTGTGAGCTGGGGGAGACCAGGGGAGTCTCTGGTCTTCTCCAGGCCTCATCTATGCAAAGAGGAGGATGGACCCAGGCAGCGTGGCCAGGCAGAGCCTCCTGGGTGGGGCTGGATGAGCCAGCCTTGTGTGTTGCGGTGCTCAGAGGAGGAGGAGCCGGACTGAGCCACCTGCAGCCGCCGCCCCGGTGCTTCATCGCAGCGAGGGGGCCGCTGCCTTCCGTCTAAGAGCCCTCCAGCTAAGTGCCAAGCCCCACCTGTCCCCTACCCACCCCGCAGCAGAGGAATTGAGTCCTCATCTTCCAACCTCCATTTCTAGTCTTCCAGTGGCTCCTCAGGGCGGGGCAAGGCCACCACCAGGGCACACGGCACTTTTGAGTGAAATGGGAACAGGTGCCCTGTCCACGGACCAGGAGCTGCTGGAGCATGGGTTTGCCGCTCTGTATAGAAGGGACCACTCTGGCCCGGGGGGCCAAGCCGTCTGTCCTGGGTGGCCCGGTTCCGTGGCAACGTTGAATAAGGCCTGTGCTCTCCTCCCCCAACCCCCAGGCCAGGTGGCTTCCAGGCCACCAGGACCAGACTCTCAACTCTGCTGAGCGGCGATTGGGTGGGTGATGGGGGCCAGAATCTTGGCACTTCCCCCAGGAGAGGTCTTGACTTTGGGCTTGGGCTTAGTGGGGAGGAAGGCGGTGGAGGGGGCGAGGGTCGGAGCTTCCGAGGGAATGCCCACCGAGGTGCTGAGGGGCCGGCTCTGGGGCCTGGGTGCCAACCCCCAGAGCTGCCCCCAAATCCCTGCGCCTGTCTGGGCCTTTTCCCTCCTCTGTAAACTCAGCACCTCAGTGGGCTTTGCCTCCACTGCGTGGATCAAACTCAACACTGTGGGAAGGAAACTGACCAAAAGGTGGCTCCACCCATTGTAAAGGGTCCAGAGACTCAAGGCAGAGGCTGTGAGTAGAGGGAGGGCAGGGGGTGGAGAGGGCTTTTCTCCTCCCGCCCCAAGCTCTGTGCCTTACAGGTAGCTCTTACATCCCGGGAAAGGAGCTGGCGCACAGACCCACCGTCCCCAGACAGCCACTCATGCTGGCTGAGCCTGAGGATGCAGTCCGCTGTCACTGGTAATACTTGACTTATTCCCTAATCCTCCAGGCTCAGGAGGCTGTTGAGATGAGCCTGGCTTTCCTGAGCAGTCAGTGGAAGAACCGAGAAAGGGGGCAGGCTGGGGAGGTCAACGCAGGTGATATGGGACACCGGCAGGGGGTTCAGCTCCAGTTTTGTCACTTGGGCAGGTCCCTTCCCACCTCTACTGTCCTGGGCCTCGGCTGAGGGCACCCTCTGCTCCATCCGGCCTGGCCACATACCCAGCCTGAAGCTGCATACAGCAGGCACCCTGCCTGGCTAGCTCACTGCTGCAACCCTTGCACCCGGCTCTCCGTAGCGCCCCAGTCCACCTTTGCCTCCTGTGGTCGCTCTCCTGCCCATCTCCCCGTCCCGTCTCTCGCTTCCCACCCGAAGAAGGCTCCAGGGTCCACTAACATCCCTGTGTGGGCTGTGCAGAGAGTGAAGTGCCAGCGCTTTGCAGGACTCCATCCTTGGCTGGCGACCCCGGACCACCGGGTGATGTGATCCGTGCAGCCGGACAGTGACAGCAGGAGGACCAGGCGACCTTACCCGGAGCATCCCCGGCTGTGAGACTTTAATTTATTTAATCAATTCCGGGCCTCAGGCTGGGGAAGGAAAACTGCAGGATATTAAATCTGTCGCTCGCGCCAATCTGTCACAGCGATGTGGGGCACACTGACTTCCCTCCGCCCGCCTGTATTCACTGTCTCCTCCGGGGACGGCTGGCTCCGCCAGGCTCAGCCTGGACCCTGCCCAGGAGCGGGGCGCAGATTGCAGGTGGAAAGGAGGGGGCTCAGGAACCTTTGGGGGGACAATTATAACAAGAAAATGTTCAAAATTGGGAGGCAGGGTCCTTGAAGAGCATTTGTAATCCAAATACTTCGGTTTATGGACAAGGAAACGGAGTGCTCGGAGCAGAGGGCGGCTGCCTCAAACAGTACAGCCATTTGGGAGCAGGACTGGAACCCGAATCCAAGACTCCTGATGCCCAGGTCAGGGTTCTTTTTTTTTTTTTTTTTTTTGGTCTTTTTGCCTTTTATGTAGAGCTGCACCTGCGGCATATGGGGGTTCCCAGGCTAGGGGTCTAACAGGAGCTGTAGCCGCCGGCCTTCGCCACAGCCACAGCAACGTGGGATCTGAGCCGCGTCTGCAACCTACACCACAGCTCACGGCAACGCCGGATCCTTAACCCACTGAGCAAGGCCAGGGATCAAACCTGCAACCTCATGGTTCTTAGTCGGATTCGTTAACCACTGAGCCACGAAGGGAACTCCCCCAGGGTCCTTTTTATTCACTGAATCAACAAATTTTTCTTGGGCGACTGCTGAGTGGTGATATATTGACTCTTCAGTGGGCACTGTATCGGGTTCCTGTTATTGCTGTAACAGATCACTACAGCTCAGTGGCTTAAAACAATACAGATTTATTACCCTGCCATTCTGGAGGTCAGAAGTCTGAAATGGGGAGTTTGCGCTGTGGCTCAGCGGATTAAGAACCCAGCGAACATCCATGAGGATGCGGGTTCGATCCCTGGCCTCATTCAGTGTGTTAAGGATCCGGCATTGCCCTGAGCTGTGGTGTAGGTTTCAGATGCAGCTAGCATTGCTGTGGCTGTGGAGTGGGCCGGCAGCTGCAGCTCCAATTCGACCCTTAGCCAGGTGCAGCCCTAAAAAAAAAAAATAAGTCTGAAATGGGTCTCATGGGCTAAAGTCAAGGTGGTGGCTGGGCTGTGTTCCTGGAGGCTCTAGGGGAAATCCCATCTTTGGGCCTTTTCCAGCATCTCAAGGCTGCCCGCATTCCCTGGCTTGTAGTCTCCTTCCACCTACAGAGCCAGCAACGGCGGGCTGAATCTTGCTCACACTGTATCACCTTGACGTTGACTGTCCTGCCTGGCTCGTCCACTTCTAATGCCCGCTTGGGCTTATCTTGGGCCCACCTGGATAATCCAGCTTAATCTCCACATCTCAAGGTCAGCTGATCAGCATTTCACGTTATCTGTAAATCTGACCCCCTCTTGTCACAGAAAGTACCACATCCAGAGGCTCTGGGGGCTTAGACCGTGGACAGCTTTGGAGGCCACTGTTCTGCCCACGACAGGCACAACTTCACAGACCGTGCACCAGGCCAGGCATTTACATCTGGCACCCCACTTCGTGCTTCTGGCACCCCACTTCATGCTTCCAACAGCTTGATGAAACCATGGCTACTTTATCTTCATTATCCAGATGAGAAAACTGAGCCTGGGGAGATTGAGATTTGCTAAGCCACACAGCTGGTTGGTGGCGGAGCTGGGATTCACCCTTGGGTCCAGTTGAGCCCAAAGGCCCTTGCTCTGCTCCTGGCAGTGGGGTGGAGTGTGCGATACGCCACCATCTAAGGGGGAGTAGCTTGGAATCCCCTGCCGTGGGTCCAGGCGAGGAAGGCGAGACCCTGCAAGAGACCTGCTGCCTGCCCGGCCCGCAGAGCCAGGCGAAGAAGCCACACTTTGAAGGAGCAGGGACGTGAACACCCCCCCAGACTTGGGGAGGCACTTTCTGCTCTAAATAATTGAGTGTCCTGCCTGCCTCCCTCTCCCCAGCCCACTCTCTCTCATATGCTTTATTTGCTCATAAAATTGAAGGCCTTCTTTCTGGTCCCATTTTCTATTTAGCTTAGACAAATATTTAGCATCCAGACCTGACCTTGATTTCCATAAATATCAGGGACCCTAGAAGATGGAGAGCCTGCCCGGTGGGTGAGGACGCCGGTGAGCCCGGGATGTGGCAGCTGCTACTCCTTTCCCGGGCATGGACCACATCTCCCGTGACCAGTCAGGCACATGGCTCCTCTCTCTTCGCCCCGAAGCTCAGGGCTCCCCACCGCTGAGGCCGCAAGAAGAGGTGGGACGCAGGTGGCAGGGTTCCAGCCACTCTTGGTGCCCGTTGGAGCTGGCATTCTGGGCCAGGGGCTCTCTGCCCAGGGGTGATGGGGAGAGCAGCCACAGTACCCACTTTTCTGGAACACCCTCCCCTGGAGGATGTGGGCTGCGGGGGACGAGGAAGCGGGAGAGACCAGAGGAAGAGGCCGGGGGCCTCATTCTGGGGCTGCTGGCGCCTCTGTCATTTGTCCCTTTTTCTTTTCCATGCCGTCATTCTTTGACTCATTTCATTAATTGAGATCATCGAGAAATGTTTCCTGTGCTGGGCCTGGGGACCAGAAATACACGTCGGGTGCTGCTTGGCAGGAGCTCATGTCCCGGAAGCTGGCCCGGGAAAGGAGGTGTAAGGAGTCCTGGATGAAGTGGGGCGGGGAGCGGGGAAGGTCGGGCTGTCCTCACAGAAGTGACCAAGATGAGTCCAGGAGAATGAGCTCAACAGGCTCCCTGCAAATGGCCACATGTCTGAAGGAGGACGTAGGGACAGCAGGAAGCGGGGCTGGGGATCCTGGACGGGATGGGGGGGAGGCGGGGCTGGAAGTTACAGCTGGAAAGCCAAATGGTTGGTGCCATCAAGAGGTAGAGGCCCTGGGGGTCTATTCTCAGATCCTCGCCTGAAGTTGGCTGCAAAGTCCTCGTTGCCCCTGCCCGCCCCTGCCCCCCGCCCCTGCCCCCTCTCTTCTCCCTGTTTGTGTACGCGGGGCCATTCGAGGAACAAGCCAGGGGACAAGGGGGAACGGCCGTCCGTCAGTGAAGCCAGGGGAGAGGCAGGGAACAGCTTTTCCCCCAGAGCCTCCAGAAGGACCCAATGCGGTCAACGCCTTGACTTCGGACTTCTAGCCTCCAGAAAGGTCGGAGAATGGATTTCCGTTGCCTGAAGCCACCCAGTTTGTGTCGCTCCGTTACAGCAGCACCAGGAAACGAACACAGCCAAAACTCTGAACCTGTGTCTGGGTACACAGTGGTGCTCAATAACTCCGGCCCCCTCCGCTCTCCTTGGCGCTGACCCTCCGCCTTTATCACCTCCTCCTCTCCTGGCAACAGCCCCCCACCCCGGGCCCCGGGCTTCTCAGGCCAGGCCAGTCGGGGCTGGGGGTGACTCCAGCTCCTGGCCCCACAAGGAGCAAAGCGGCAACACCTCATTATCAGGCAGAATGTAAGGCAATTTCACCCACGGACAGCGCTGAAAGCCGGGCTCGCCGGGGTAAGGATGGTGCCTCCCGCGCCCCTCCGGGGCCTGGCAAAGCTCTGAAGCACCCAGGAGGCCGGCACCCAGCGCGCTTCACAGCTGAGGCGCACAGATAAGCCTCCACATGAGCGCTGAGCTGTGCGGTCCTGGGCCTGCAGCGAACGTCAGGAAATGAATGGTCTTTCTGTGGACCGCGCCTCGGCCGCCCCCGGCCCACCGCCCCCCCAGGGCTTTTCTGTTCTTTTTTTTTTTCCCCCTTTGCTTCCTGTTTCCGATAAACATGATTCATGCCAGCCCAGCCGGACCCAAGTCGCTCGGCCCAAGGCCAGCTGTTTATCTCCGTGATGAGCCGTTGTGGCTGCAGCCGCGGCTGGTCGTGGGCGCAGCAGCGGAAGCCCCAGCGGCAGATGGCACCGGGGGCAAAGGCAGGGGTGATGTGGGCACCTCTGGCAGGCAGCAGGTCTCCGTGAGGTGCCGCTGAGCACGGGGTTCCAAGGGGGACACAGAGAAGTAACTGCGTGCGGACAGATGCTAGGGATTAACCCTCTCCACCCCGAGTGCTAAGTAGTTCGACTCCTGGGTTAGTTCCTAAGGCTGCGGTAACGGCTGCTGTAATGAAGTATCACAAGCTGGGGGCTTAGAAACCCAGAAATGTGTTCTCCCCAGTCCTGGAAGCTCACTATTAAGGAGCCAGCGGGGCCATGAAGACTCGGGGCAGGGGTAAGGGTGTGTCCCGGGCTCTCCCAGCTTCTGGGTGTGGCTGCATAACTCCAGTCTTGGCCTCTGACAGCACGTGGCCTTTCGCTTGCAGGTCTGAGTGTCCACAGGGCTTCTGATGAAGACACCGGGCATACAGGGTTTAGGTCCCACCCTCCTCCAGGGCGACCTCATCTTAATACTGGCAATGACCCCACATCCAAATAAGGTCACAGCCACAGGTAGCGGGTGTTAGGACTTCTGCACCTCTCTCTGGGGAACAGGATTCCACCCACAACGGCTCCCCAGGGTCCCCCGAGCTCTGGTCCCTGCCCCCTTCTCTCGTCACAGCCCCTTGTAACCTGACATCCGCCATCCTGGTTCACTCGCCACACCTTGGATGGGCCACACCTCCATCTGTGTCATTCCTCTGCTGGGACGCCTGACTCGTGTCTAGCTGCCCACCTGCCCCCGTGCCTGGCCAGGTGGTAAGAGTCTCCTCATCCATCAGGATTAAGCTTGGCTGTCACCTCTCCCGGGAGCCTTCGCTGACCCTCAGCCTCTAGGCTCTCTTAATGCCCTGTGCTTCCTTGCACTGCAGCCCAGGGCCAACAGGTGGTCTTTACCCATCTGCCACTGCTCCTCCGACCCTTAGCTTAGGGTCTGAGTGCTGCATCTCCCCTCTGTGTCCCCAGCACACCACTGGGGGCCCAGTGAATTATTGCATGAAGACTCCTACCCATAAGCACTTATGGAGCACTTTTGAGGTCCTAGTACAGACACTGTCCTCAGCCCTTACTTGTATGAACCCATTTAAGCCTCATCATAACCCTACAAGTTACATGCTATTGTTATCCCCATTTTATGGATGAACAAACTGAGCTCAGAGCAGTTAAGCAACTTGTCCAAAGTCTAATGATAAACTGAAGAGGTGGAGAAGTGACTCTGGGAGCACCAACTAGGACTCTACTCTTCCTTGTAGGGCCACGAAGAGGAGCAGCAGCGAGGGAGCACATACTTCGGGGTCCGAGGAAAGGCTGGAACATGGGGGTGGGATGTGTCCCTGGACTGGGGAGGCGGTATTATTTTTTTTCCTTCTTTTTAGAGCCACACCTGAGGTATATAGAAGTTCCCAGGCTAGAGGTTGAATTGGAGCCATAGCCACCGCCCTAACCACAGTCATAGCAACACCAGATCTGAGCTGCCTGTGCCACCTAAGATGCAGCTTGAGGCAACTGCGGATCCTTAACCCACCGAGCAAGGCCAAGGATTGAACCCTCATCCTCATGGATGCTCGTCAACTTCTTAACCCGCTGAGCCACAACAGCAGCTCCTGGGAGGCGGTATTCTTACATGTCACCATCCTGGGACCCTCCATCTTATCCCCAAGACTGTGAGCTCCCTGGGGCGGGCCAGGGCTGTGAGGCCCCCGCATCCCTCTGCCCCCAGCTCTGACAGAGGCCCGCCCACCCCACACGGGCAGAGCCTGGCATCTCCAGGAGTGGGTCCTAAAGAGCTGGACCCCTGCGTCCTCTGCCATCACACCAGAGCGGCCGATCAGTGAGGTCCGGGCAAAGGCAGCTGCAAATTGCTCCAGGGGAAGGAGGACAGCTTGGCCTGGAGGTCAGACCCATATCCCAACACTGCCACATACCAGCTGTGTGACCTTGACCCAGTCACTTGAGCTCTCTGGGCTCTCATTTCCTCATGTGTACAGTGGGGAAGCCAATGAGGGAAACCGTGACAGACAAGTAGGGAGCTGGCCCGAAAAGCCAGCAGGCAGTTGCCGGCCATCCCTGCCTCCCCTAATCTCTTCCTCCTGCGGGACCCAATACCGCCCTCCCATGACGGATGCAGCTCCCGGTGACTTTGCATTTAACTCATTTACTTAAATTTCAACTTTTTTTTTTTTTAAGAAACAAAGCAAAACAGATAAACAGCCATTTAGAATCATGACTCCCTCATCCAGGAATTCTCCTTTCAGGTCAATCTGTTCAGCAATTATTTTGTGAATTGGGAGAGAGAGCATCACGGGAAAGGGCAATATGCAAATTCCCGGGGGGCGGGGAGGGGGGGGATGCCCAGATTCTGCCCAGAAGCGTAGCCCTGTGTCCTTGTCCTGGTTTGGGAATATGACGTCCCGACACCCAGAGTCTCTGTGAGCCAAGTGGGGAGTGGGACGCGGGGCGGACACGTTAGGACAATGGCTGCGATTTGTTCTTATTAAAGTGGCCGTTGGACGTCCTCGGGGACGGCCATCCCCAGGGGCCCAGGCATTGGCCTGGGTCATCCATCCAGTGGCCTTGGAAACAGCCGGGTTTAGGGTCAGGCTCTGGCTCTGCCACCTGCTGGCTGCATGGCTTCGGGCTTGTCCCTTAGTCTCTCGGGACCTCAGTTTCCTTGGCTGTAAAATGGGTAACAGCAGTTTGTACCTGGTAGCTGGATCGTGAGGACTGAGAGAGAACCCATGGCAGTGGTGAGCATCATTTCTGGCCCACGGGAAGGGCTGAACGCAGGGCGGGCTGCTGTCATAACCCTGGGCAGCGGAAAGAGGGCCGCCTTGGTACGCTGCTGAGGGAAAGCGAGAGGAAAAGAGCCCGGGTCCTGCCCCACAGATGGGGAGAAGCCTCCCAAAGGAGATGTGTTCCCACAGCGTGGCCTCGCAGGAGGAAGAGCTGGGTTCCTGTGGGGAGGGAGGCGCAGCAATGAGAAGGCCCTGCAAGGACTTTGTAAGGGTGAGAAATGTGGCAGAAATGTGGGAGCTTTCACATACAGAACTTTGTATGCAACAGGTGCTCAATGCATGTTGCCCTCACACAAGCCATGGCACATAGCCATGTTCAAGATACGCCTGCATCTTCCCCCTTATCCCTCTTTATTTCATTTTATTTTTTTTCCTTTAGGGCCACACCTGCGGCATAGGGACATTCCTGGGCTGGGGGTCGAATCAGAGCTACAGCTGCCGGCCTGTGCCACAGCCTCAGCCACACCAGATCCGAGCCGCATCTGCAACAATGCCAGATCCTTAAGACACTGAGTGAGGCCAGGGGTCAAACCTGCAACCTCATGGACACTATGTTGGGTTCTTAACCCCCTGAGCTACAGTGGAAACTCCTCATCCCTCTTTGAGAGCAGGGACTGCACCTCCTCCTTGTGCCCCGCTGCGTCTCTCCCACGGCTGGACACACAGTAGGTGCTCAGGGTTGCCAGAGTGGACCTCGTCCACAGCTGGGCTGAGCGCAGCGATGGGAGGCGTGCAGATGAGAAGCCAGGGCGGCCTCGCCACATCCTTGGAACTGGCCCTGATGTGTGTGGTGCCTACGTCCCAGCGCTCTGGGGTCAATAATTTAACTGCGGTTACTGCCTCACTAACCTGCCCATTAGCTCCTTGCTGGAGACACGGGTGTGCTCCCCTCCTCCCAGTTTCCTGGGCAGGAGCCAGGCCAGACAGGCTGTGCAGGGCACTTCTCAGCACCATGCCAGGGCCAGCGCTGGGCTCTGAGTGACAGAGGCTTGGCAGGTGGGAAGTCGGTCGAGACATTGTTGGATGCGACACAGAAAACGCTGTGCCCAGGATGGTACTGGGCCCATGAGGGCACCCTGCTCCTCACATGGCGAATCTGGGTGCCTCATCCAATTGCATTTGACTTGAGCATTTATCCTTACTGAGCTGGGTCCCGGGGATCCTGCTGGTCCCTGATTTCCAGGAACCACAGTCCACTGGGAGAGATGCATAATGCGGGTAGGAAGTGCTCCCATCTTTGAGGAAGCTCAGCGGCCCCTACCGGGAGGTGTGGGGGGTTTTTCACAGAGGAGGTGACATTTGAGTTGGACCTTGATGGCTGCATAAGATTAGTGTAGCAGAGGAGGCAAAGAATGGGTGGGGAAGAGGCTTTGCAAAGTGCGGAGGCGTGAAAGGGTATGAAGCTGGGGGCGGGGTCACCTGCCTTCCAATACATCTTTCCAGCCCATGTTTCTTAGAGCTGGTGGAGGAGGAGAGCAAAAGCACCAGTTCTGAGATCCGAGGCCCACATCTGCCGCTAAAACAGAGGTGGAGGCGTTCTCAGAAATCAGGGAGCATCTGGGATCACAGAGAGAGGCTAATTTCAGTGCCAACCCAGGCCACGTGGGAGGGCTGCGCTCCCTGGGAGGATGTGCTGAGGAAAGCTCTCTGGTCACCCAGGGCTCAGTGCGAAGCCGTGCTGTGATCGATTAGCAATGTCTGCCAGGGGAACCCTGGTTGAGGGGGAGGAGCAGCCCTGACCTGATCCAGTCCCCTCAGTTCACACATGCGGAGACAGAAGCTCAAGGACACACAGAGCCAGGGGACACACACACATCTCCTCTCCCAGTCCAGGGCTCTCTCCATCACACCGGCGGTTCTCAGTCTTGGGCATGTGTAGGAATCACCAGGCAAAGCCTGTTAAACCACAGATTTTGGGTCCCACCTCTGGAGTTTCAGGTTCTGAAATTTACATTTTTAATAAACTCCCAGGTGATGCTGCTACAGCCGCAGGTCTGGGGACCTTGCCTGGAAAACCCCCTGTCCCACACCAGCCTGCTGGGTTGAAAAAGGAGAAGAACCTCTTTTCTGAAAAAATGGGGACACCCACACCCTCCTAAGCGCCTAGGGCTAAAGAGCCTATGAGGTCAAGTGTGGGGGTGTCTCTGGAAGACGAAAGCAATGGTCAACCTCAGCTGCACATTTGGATCACCTGCTGGACATCAGAAAGTCCCACTTGAAAAGAAATGGCAATGGCAGTGATGTGGCATGGTGGAGGTGTTAGCTGATGCCACAGTGGTCATCACTTTGCAATATACAAGTGTTACCAAAGCAACACCTTGTACCCCTTAACCTTTCACAGTGTTAGATGGCAGTTTTATCTCAATTCAGTCCTGGAGTTCCTGTTGTGGCTCAGCGGGTTAAGAACCCGATGAGTATCGATGAGGCTTCAGGTGCGATCCCTGGCCTCGATCAGTGGGTTAAGGATCCGGCATTGCCTCTACACGAATCTTGCATGACTGTGCCTGTAGCATAGGCCGGCAGCTGCAATTTGACCCCTAGCCTGGGAACCTCCATAAGCCACAGACATAGCCCTAAAAAAAAAAAAAAAAACCAACCCAAAAACCAAAAACCAAAAAACAAAAAAAAGGCCTGCTGCCCAGGCCACCATTCAGATCAGTTAAACCAGAATCCCCAGGGTAGATCCAGGCATCAGTGTTTCCTAAACCTCCCCTGGCGATGAAAATGTGTGGACATGCCCTGAGCAAGAGTGGGGGACCTTATTGAAAATGCAGCTTCACATTCAGGAGGTCCAGGACAGAACGGAGAATCATTTTTTAAATAAATGCCCAGGTGTTGCCGATGCTGCTGGTGTATGGACCACGCTTTTTGAAGCAAGGTCTGGAGGAGAGAAAGAGGCTGCTGTTATCATCTCTGAGTCTTAGCGCATTCCAGGATGTTTTCACTAGACAGTTAAGGTCTCATGCTCCTGTGTGCCGGCACTCCCTCCCCGTTACTGGTCTACCAGCACGCCATCCTGATTCGTGCAGCCCTGACTGGGGGGAGGCGGGTGTGCTCCAGAGCACATTGCCAAGTGCGGCCCCTGCAGGCCCCAAGCCGCTTTGTCAGGCAGGAGACGAGCGAGCGCACCACCCGCCACCCCTCATCTCCTCCATCTCCATTCTGCTCTTTAGCAAACAGCGTCAGATCTGATAGATTTTTGTTTGCAAACCCAGCCTCGGGGCTGGAAACTGACATCTCCCTCTCTCCTGTTGCATCCTTTGTGTCCTGCTGCCTTGTCTCCCATGATACCTCCTTGCCAGTTGCTCACGGGGTAGTTCAGCCAATTCATGCATCGGTTGAGCACCTGCTGTGTGCAAAGGGGATGACAGTTTACTCTATGACTTGGCGTGAGTCTTTTACGTGCCCTGAGCGGCTTAAGGGTCAGGACCTTATTTTAGTCACCTTAGTGTCCTCAGAGCCTGGTCGGTGCCCGGCAAGTCAACTGCTTAACCAGTATTTGTTAAATGGATGCTGCTGAGTGAATGACTCAGGACCTTTTGCCTGTAGGATGGGAGAGGGAAGACCTGTTTTCTAAGAGTATAGTGAGGTTCATTATTAGTGGGAAGGCCTCCAGTTTACAAGTAGATAAACCGATGCCAAGATGGACAAGAAGCAAATCCCTGGAGAAAGTGAAACTAGAACTCAGGTCTATTGTACTCTAGAAACTTCGCTCAGGGCAAAAGAGCCATTTGCCTTCCAAGGAAGAGTGGCCGGACCAGGAGTGAAGCTGGATCCAGGAGCTGTGGCCAGGCAGGAGGCCCTGTGAACCAGAGAGGAAAAGGCCAGGGGCAGCTTCAGCCCTGGCAGAGGAAGTGGTCCAGGAGTCAGGTCGGCCCTTGGCACCTTTGAACATGATCTCAGCAGGTAAGGAAGCCAGGGTGAGGCGTGAGCCTTCATTTCCTTTCCTGAAATATCTGCTCAGAAAGGTCAGTCAGCAAGAGTGGACACTGGAGCCGAGCCAGAAGTTGGCACACTGAGGCCAGTTCCCTGGCTCAGAGGAGTCCAGTCTGGGGCAGGCTTCTCTGCCATTGAAAGGCAGCCCTTCCAAGGGGTGTCCTCACTGTCTGCCTTGCCCTCTGAGCTTCCTTGTGCTTTCCAGACCCTTACTTGTGGCAGCCCCTTCCAGCATCACTGCATGTTCTCCTTGGATGAAAGAGTAAGAGGGTACCACACAGGAACACAGGTTGAAGGGCTACAGGTTGCCGTCATTGCCGAGACCAGGAAGCCGGGATTATGCATCTCATTGCACCCAGCTCACCTGGGTCAATCTAGCCTAGTGCCTGGTGCTGCAGGAGCTCCTGATGTTGAACAAATGTGCCAGCACCAGTGGGGGTGCATAAAGGCATCCTGGTTCATCTTCTTCTCCACCCATAGCTCTGGGGTCCTCCTCATGTTTTTCTGAGTCCTGCTTGATGTCTATGAACGTCAACTCTCTGAGATTCTAAAACAAATTTATGACTCTTAAACATCCTTGGCTCTAGGTGTCCAAAATTTTATGATTGAAAGAGTTTGAGTTTACTTGAACTCTTTCTGTTGCAAATGACAGAAAAACAGTTTCACCTGGTCTCATAGCTGAAAAGTCCGAAAGTTGAACAGAACTGCACGCATAGCTTGATCCAGGAGCTCAAGTCAGATCTCTAACCCTCAGTTCATGGTGACATTGGCATATATATATTTTTTCTTGGAACTGATGTGGTGGCATTGTGGCTGCTGGTCAGACAAAGCCTATGTCCTCTCAGTTCCAAGTCCTGCAAGACAGACAGTCCCTTCCTGGCTTCCTCTAACTCCTCATGTCAGGCCCAGCAATTTTACAAAAAACCCAGGACGGAATTCTCTTTGGCCTGGGTTTGCCTTGAGTCTATCTTTAAACCAATTCCTGTAGCCAAGGGGATGATGGGATACTCTGATTGGCTTAGGCACTTGTCAATGCCCCCTCACCAAATCATGTGGCCTGAAGGAGAATGATGGTTCTCTCTTGGAAACGAGTGGGCAGCTATCAAAGCTACAGCGAACAGATGCAGGAAGGCAAACATTAAAAGTCTCCCCACACTGAGGTTCTGAGGCTTTACAGATGAGTGAGCCAATGAGCCAATGAGAAACTGAGCTTTGAAGGATCCCTAAAGCTCACCTCTCTGGTTTGGGATGATGGGGGGGCCGGGCAGGAGGTAGGGGTGAAGGTTAACTCTCCATTCTTCCAGCTTAAACAAACTACGTGCCCCTTTATTCTTCTTTTATATTCAACATGTGGAGACTGGGTGTTCTCTTTACATTTATTCTCTGCTGTTCCTTTGAAAACAGCATGGCTACATTTCTGATGGGGAAGGTGGAAAGTGAGCTAAAGGCTCTGTGGGTAGTGGCTGCAGGGAAAGAAGCTGGGGAGACCCATTCAGTGGCTCTGGGGACAGTCGGTTATTATCAGTTCAAATCTGTAAGAGGAAAGGTGGAGGCACAAGCACAGCACAGAAGACTGAGTCATCGGCCTCAATTCTTCATTCTCTTGGAGCGGTATTTCACATTCACCCCCTTGCCAGGGCTACACGTGAACGGAGTCTACTTCCTCATCACGTGACCTTGGGCTTGGTCAGGTGACTCACTCTGGCCAATGAGACGGTAGCAGATATAACTAGAAAAGAGGCTTGCTTGGGTGCTTGCCCTCTTGCACTCCTGCCATAGCAGGAAAAGGAACTTAACCAGGGTAGCCACGGCCCCAAACGTGATGTGTGGAGCAGATGTGAGCTGGCTCACAACTGGAAGCAGAGCTCTGCCGTCAGCATCTAGACCTGTGAGCAAAATACGTGGTAATGTTCAATGCCATTGAGATTTTTTTCCATCCCCTCATTTAATTATTTTGTATTGTTTTCAGTAGCGATAACATTTAACATCTACTCTTTCAACAATTACATAATACAGTACCCTTCGTGATGGACAGCAGTCACCATTCTGTACATTTGACTCCCGGATCTTATCCATCTCCTACTTGGAATTTGCTGCCCTTTGAACAATATCTTCCCATTTCCTCCATCACCCCGGCCCCTGGAAACCCCCATTCCACTCTGTTTCACGAGTGTGGCTGGTTTAGGTTCCTCATAAAAAAGGAGGCCCTGTCTTTTGAAAACAGCATTGATGGACTTTAAAAGCATTGTGCTGAGTGAGAAAATCCAAGCATAAAAAGACAAATATTGTATGATATCTACTATATGTGGAATCTAAACCAGACATTGAGATTTCGCAGAGGTTTGTGATACGGCATTATTGTGGCACTAGCTGACTGATAAAGGTAGCAGGGAGGACTGGAGGCTTTGGGTGATAGAGAGAGTGTGTGCAACAGCCTAGCCGTACAACTGGGACTTTAGAGACTCCAGAGGATTAAGGATTGGGAGCCTCGGGTCTACAGTCTTCCCACAAAGAGCCATAGGATCATGGGAGTTCCCTTCGTGGCTCAGTGGTTAATGAATCCGACCAAGAACCATGAGGTTGCGGGTTCGATCCCTGGCCTTGCTCAGTGGGTTAAGGATCCGGCGTTGCTGTGAGCTGTGGTGTAGGTTGCAGACGCGGTTTGGATCCTGCGTTGCTGTGGCTGTGGCGAAGGCCGGCAGCTACAGCTCCTGTTAGACCACTAGCCTGGGAACCTCCATATGCCGCGGGTGCAGCTCTAGATAAAGGCAAAAAGACAAAAGGAAAAAAAAAAGCCATAGGATCATGGAAAAGTCAGCTCTTCAGTGAGCCTCAATTGTCCCATCTCTAAAAGGAGAAGAATGTCCACCTCTGACTTCCGACCTCAGCATCCAGGTCCTGGAGAAGATGGTCCCAGAACTCCAAGCTCTGCTGCTGCTCATGATCTGCCCCTGGCAGCTCCCCCATCCTAGCCTGGGAAGTGGCCCCCCTGCAGAATCTTCATGCAACCTCACACTCCATGCACTCTCACACAACAGGCTCTATATAGAAAACAAGCCAGACTGTGACGAGTGCAGAAATAGAGGTGTGAAGTCGCTCTAGGAGCAAAGAGGAGACAGAGTCGAAGACTCTTCGGGGGACAGGGCGGGGGTAGGGTTGGGGGTGGCTTCATCACGGAAAAGATGAGTTGGGCATCAAGGATGAGTAATATTTCAGCTGGTACAGAAGAGAAAGAGCATTTCAGGCAGATGGAGGGACGTGCACAAAGGCTGAGAGGCACGAAGGAGCCTGGTGTGCTGGAGCGATGATGGGCTAGCTCTTTAGTGAGGACTGAGTCAGGGCTGTTGGGGGTGGGGAGGGGGCTGCTAGTTGACAGGGCTGGAGAGAGGCCACTGAGTGCCATATTCAGGGTCAGGACTGTGTCCTGCAGGCGGTGGGGAGGGGTGGAGGCGTGGAGCAGCAGACCCTCCTGCATGGAAAGTACCCTGGGGGCTGTTCCTAGCTTCCCCCCCCAGCCCCTCATTCCAGGCCTGGGATTGGCTGACGCTGGGCTGCCCGTGTACACATTGGGAAAAGAAGGATTAGAAGGTACAGAGAATGTAACAACCTAGGGTGGGGAGATGAAATCAGCTTAGAGTTTTAGAGGAAAATCAAGAGGGAAAAAAGCAGTTGCCAGTCAATCCACCCAAGGCCAAGAGAGAATGGACTGCACTTGCTCTGGCTTTCTGGCCCTGTGCATGATGGGCTACTGTCCCCAGCAGAGCAGAAGGACAGGAGAGTGTAGGCTCAGGAGCCATCTGGGCTTTACAAACCCTGACCTCCCTGAGTCATATTTTCCTCAAAAGGGAGATGATTACTCTCCAAGGGCTATTGTGAAGATTAAAGAGGATGATGCATGTAAAACACTTGGTATGGGCTTGTCACACAGTAAGTGCTCAATAAATGTTTACTGCGGCCATTACCCAGGGAAGGAATGCACGTAAATGGAGGGAAGGCGGGGAGCTTGGGGGACAGTTAGGAAAGAAAATAAAAAGGAGGAGGAAAAGGGAGGAGAAGGGTAAGGGGACATGCTGTCGGCCCCATCCCCAGGCACAGCCAGCCACGCTGACTCGGGCCAGGCTACTCCCCCAGTGGCCGTCAAGACTATTCATGCATTCCTCCCGCATCCTTCTGCCACATCTGTCAGATGTGGCTCGGGATGCCAGCAAGAACAGCTGTCCCCAAACGTGCCCAGTTGCAAAATGAGGACCGATTGGTGTCATGAAGGACACAGAGGCCTTGGAGGGGTGGCCAAGAGGACAGTTCTACCAGGAAACAACCACACCGCCTTGATCACTGCACTGCACCTGAGTCTCCCCATTGGTAAATGAGAAGCTCGGAGATGCCCTGGCATTTTGTGTCAGGGGATGCCAATCCCAATCCCGTAATGCGGCCACGGCCAAAGGCCTTGGTCCTCCATCCAATGCTAGAAGATCTAGGTGTGGCCTTGCTCTCCTGGGTCTAGGAACCACCCCGCCATTTTGCAGGATGGCCTTCCTAGTTTGCGCGGCCAAATCTCATCAGACAAAGCAATTCTCAGATTGGAATGTAAGCTCTGTCTTAGGAAGCTTCCTTTGAAAGACTGGGGCTCAGAGAGAGAGAGAGAGAGACCCAAGGAGATTAGTTTAGCTGTGTCTTAGACTCTAGGACGAGACCTCAGTGCCGCAGCTCTGAGAGTGTGCATTCAACAAGGGGCCAAGATTCTCAGGCAGCCGTAGAGCAGAACAGATAAATGTGGTATATTCAATAGCGGGCAAATCTTTGTTTGAATCCTCTCCATCGCTGACTCTTTCTGTGACCTTGACCAAGTCCCTTATCCTCTCTTCCCCTCAGTTTTCCCACCTGTAAGGTGAGATTAAAGATGTAGTATAATAACGTCTTGGGCTATGGAATCCAACTGCCTAAGGTTGAGTCCGCAGTATTTACCGGCCATGTGACCTAAAGGAGCTTACACTTTGAGCCTCAATTTCCTAACCTAGAAATGAGGATGCTAGGAGAACTCCCCTCATGGGGTGAGTTTAAATGAAGTAATGCATGTAGGGGACCTGGTACTCATAAGCGGTAGCATTATTATTAGTATCGATGTCTTTAGCAGGATCCCTGGATGCCTAAAAGGTATTTTAACGGCCTGGGCACTGATGATCTCTCTACCAGCCCTGCGGTCCAGGTTAAGGACCCTTGCCGCAGAGTTCTCTGGCACGGAATGTTCCTTGCCCTACCCACACTGGATGTGCTAGAATAAGAGCTGGCACTGGGGCAGCCCATCAGAGCCGCACAAACTCCTGACTGGGAAAATGCCAGAAAAGCTCTTTCTTGTTGTCACTGCAGAGGCCCAGATGGAGCCTGGTGGTCAGGGTTAAAGCTGGCCTGCCTTCTGGCGCCAGTCAGCCAGCCAGGCTGGCGGGGGCAGCAGGAGCTCCTGGCCAACTTGTGCCAGGAAGCCGAGGCCGGAGGGACAAAGGGGCAGGGAAGGGTGGGCAGACAGGGCTAGCATTCCATGCTGAGTCATGGAAGAGCTCACAAACAGGCAGGTGCACCTTAGGAATTCCTGGTGCACCTGCCAATACGTGACCCTTCACTCCGATGCTTGGGCAGCACCACTAGGCACTCAGAAATCCCCACTAGGTGTCACTGGGTTATTCTTGAGCCTCAGCATTGTTCACATTGAGCATCACAGCACCTCCAAGGGTCCTGAGTGGTCAAAACATCCCTCATCCCTTTGGCCTTGCCTCAGTTAGGGCCCAGGCATTTGCAAGGTGACACCAGCCATTGTCCATGGTCCTGAAACATCCCCCCAAGCAAGGATTGTGCTGGGGACTTTTACTCAGTCTCTCCCAGGAGGTCTGAACCAGGCAGTGATCTTTATTTCCAGCCTTGATCAAAGCTATGTGGTTTCTTCTACTGATGCAGAACCGATAGACTCCAGGCTTGACTATTCATGTACCGGGTTTCAGGAACTTTTGGCAGTTCCGCCACATTTACCAATGCTGTGCTCACCCTCTTGACAAATCGGGAATTTCCGTGTTCCCCACAGCTTCCTACCCATTCTAAATCACTCCCTCTACCCGCACTCCCCTGGAAGATCACAATTAGAGGAGCTCTAGAACTCATCTAACCTCATGGATTCTAGGTTGGAACAAGAGGCCGGAGTGAAAAAGCCTCCAAGAGCACAGTGTAAGTTACAGCAAACCTGGGGTCAGCATTCAGGGTCCTAACTTCTGCTCTGTGTCACTCCCCCTTGCCTCGCCTCACACTTCACTCCCCTGCCAGGGGAGAGGGGACCGCAGGAAGCATGGAATCTCTTTCTAGAACTCTTTCCATATAAAACACAAGAGCTACCATTTATTTCCAGTTCACTTTCTGCCACTTGCTGTCCTACTATGTGCTTCTCCTTGTCTTTTTAGGGCCACACCTGTGGCATATGGAAGTTCCCAGGGGTCGAATTAGAGCTACAGCCACCGGCCTACACCACAGCCTCAGCAACGCGGGATCCGAACCACGTCTGCAACCTATATACCACAGCTCATGGCAACGCCGGATCCTCAACCCCCTGAACAAGGCCAGGGATTGAACTCGTATCCTCATGGATACCAGTCAGATTCATTTCCGCTGCGCCACAATGGGAACACACCTACTATGTGCTTCTGCACAGCATCTTCCTGCTCGGGAAGGTGTGGCCATTGTCACCAGTTTGTAGGTAAGGGAATGAGCTCAGAGGTATGAAAGGACTTTCCCAAAACCACATTGCTAGTATGCAGCTGAGCTGAGATTAAAACTAGGTCGGGGTGGGGGGGGCGGTGGGCAGGGGGCGTATATTTGACTTCTCCCTTTCAAGCTAGTTCTAACAATAAACCAGCAGGGAATCTACTTAAAACCCTCCACCTGGAGGCTCACTCTCTCCCACACAATGAGACTGTCTCTGGCTAATGCCACAGTGTCCAGCTCTTTGGCAGGGTCCTGCCCTTCTCTGCCAGTGCTTGAGTCCTGCCATGTCCAAGGCCTCTTGGGGTCTAACCCCTCATTGACGTTCACTCTTAAAGGCTTTTACTTAGTTTTCTCCAGATGTTCAAGTCAGAGCAAAGGCCCCTAGAACCGTGGACGGCGAATGCGGGGGACCGCCGTGTTGGGAGAGGATTATGCGGCAGCGTGAATATTGATGATGCTGTAATTGGCTTCCTCTTTCAGAGCCCGGGTGTCTGCAGGCCCAGGCGCTGGGGCTAATTGTTGCAGGCAATTAATAACTTGGATTGTATTCGCTCTGGCACAGGCTGCCTGCTTCCTTGGAGGAGGCAGGCGAGGCTGGGAAAGGAGTGCTAAGCCTGCTGCTCGTGCAATTCTGGAGGAGGCAGGAACGAAGAGCTACCATCTGTCCAGCCTCCCTCAGGCTTTGTCGTCAGCGCTCCCACCCCGGTCTGGCCGTATCACCTCTCCCCAGACTTCTTTTTCTTCTCTTGGATTATTGGCCCCTCTATCCCCTTCCCCGATAAACTCATACTCACCTCCTGAGCAGAACTTCAGGGAGAAGGGGGCTGGGGAGAAGTAAGAGGGTGGCTTGGGAGCAGCTAGAGACTGAAACCTGGGAGGCCTGGGTCCAACCCAAACTCTTCCACTGACTTGCTACATGACTTTGAGTCAAAGAGTCATTCACCATGAACTTGGGCAAGTTCCCTCAGCTCTTTTGTGTCCGTTATATCACATGATGTGCAATCAACCTTGAAAGCCATGGAAACCGGGATTGATCACACAATCCTATGGCTCTTTCTAACTACATGTAACTATATATAACTACACACGTGACTGATTATCAAACTGTTACCTATAAATCCGTGCCCCATCTCAGCTGAAAAGATAATGGCAGGCATATTGCGGGCAGAGCTCGTTGTAACTCCCGTTTTGCAAAGGAGGAAACTGAGTCTCAGCGGAAAAGAAGTGACCCGCCCAAGGTCATCACCATTAATAAAAGATGCATAGAAAAGTCAAACTCAGTTTCCTAAATCTTAACTCCTTACGGCACACACCCCGGCACACTTGCCTCTGCCCAGTGGCTTCCTGGGAAATAGCTCTAATCTCACCTTCTCCAATCTCTTTGGGTTGGGGCCAAAACCAGCACTGAAGATGGAAATACTGACAGATGTAATTACCCTATTCTCTGATGTGGGGACAATGCGGAAACTATTTTAATCTACTGCATTTAAAAAAATAAACAGTCCCATCCCTCCCCATACATTAGCCCCCTTAGCTGCTCAACCGTCTAGTGGTAAAACCTGATCTGGGCACAGTCCCCTTCATCAGGGGTGAGGAGAAGAAGAGAGACGTATTATGGCCACCTCTAGGTCATCTCTTGCCCAATAGGTAATAATAATAACAATAATAATAATAATGAAGAAGAGAAAGGAGGAGGAGGAGGAGAAGAAGAAAAAGGAGAAGGAGAAGGAGAAGCAGCAGCAGCAGCTAATATTTATTTAGGGCTTGGTTTGTGCCATGCATTGTGCCAGATGCTACTTTTGCACTGAGATGGTCTCATTTAATTAACCCTTGATAGCCACTACTGTGAGCTAGGTACTTTTACCATCCCCATTTTATAGATGAGATGACTGGGGCTCAGCAAGGTGAAATGACTTTCCCAAGGTCGCGTAGTTGGTAGGGGTGGAACAGAAATACAGCTTTACTGGGAGTAGTGGAATCAGAGGCTGGGCTCAGAGGCCCTGCTTCAGACATGGTTGGAGAGAAAACAGAAATAAAGGGATAAGAGCTAAGGACAAAGCAGCCCTTTATAGCTCAAACTCCTTACCAAAGAAGGCTTTTCAATTAGTCGTTAAGACAGAGAACAGGGGAAGCAGCTTATTGGCACCAAGAGGCATTTAAATCAGACCCTGGAAGAACTTCCAACACACAGCGCTGGGATGTGGCGGGGGTGGGGGGGAGCATAGACCCTCATTCTCTGCTGCCTTGTGTTTGGGTGGATCGTTTGACCACTGGAGTCCCTTAAATTAACATCTGGAGGTAAAGAAGTCTTCGGGGAAGTGCCCTGAGGTTGGGCAGGGATCTCTGAGTCCAGCATTCCCAGGTCCTGTCAATAGGCATCTGATGCTGTAGGTAAATTGTGGAGTAGAGGGAACAAGTCTGGGGCTGAGGCTTCAGCAGGAGGATTCTCATGACTTTCCACACCCGCGCCAGCTCCTGCTGCCACCACCAGTTCCACTTTATGGCAGGCATATTTCAAAGGCCCGGTTCCATTTGCATTTTTAAAACCCTGCTGATGGCCTGAGAAAATTGCATCCTTCCAGTGTTCCTGGGTACCACAATCCCTACCTCCTCCCCCATTCCACGAGGCCTCTGCCTCTGTAGCTTCCGTTCCCAGAAGATTCCCCCATCAAGGGCTGAGCAAACCCAGCCCCCACTGGAGATCACCCGGAGGTCCCAGGAGGCCAGGGAGGGCTTTAGGAGGATGTGACTGGCTATGGCCAACCAGGCAACATGAAGCTACATCCACTAAAATTAGTTCCCAGGAGGGTGAGGGCTGCGTCCCCAGGAATGGGCTGAGGGTGGCACAGGGGGCACATCAATGGCACTGCTTGTGGATTTGTCAGACTGGGAGGAACAGCACAGGAGCCTTGGAGAACTTTGAGGTGGCTCCTGGAAGCAGCCTTCAAACCAACAGAAAAGCGTAAGTCATTCACGCAGCAAAGAAAATCCTTTGCTCTTGGCTAGCACATTTTGTGTCTCCCCCATTGCTCTCTTAAAAGCACATCTTTTCCTTACTCTTCTTCCTCCCACCCTCTCCCACGGCGCCACGTTTTCCGCCTTCCATCTGGGATGTGGCGTCTAGGCGTTTGCGGGACCCTGCTGAGTCTGCTCCTCTGTGCGCATGTGTCAGATCCGGCCTCTGATCTGGGGGGGGCCAACACACACGTTCCCCACTTCTCGGGAGAGGTCACCTGTCTCCCCTCTCATGGCTCAGAGTGGCACGCTTCCCACCAGAGCTGTCCTCAACCCTCATGTCTTCAAGGCCAGATGGGACCACTGGGACGTCCCTGACAACACTTGGCCCGCCTGGCGATGGCTCCCACGATGATCCTGAGCACACAGGAAGTGAGTGTCAGGGCAGGGGCCTGACTGGAGCCACTCTGCAGGAGGAGCTCTCAGGCCATCCAGAATCACAAACACCAGGGTGTCCTGTCGGCAGTCAGCCAGCGGGTACAGCTCCCAGGGGCTGTACCCCAGAGAGACAGCAGGAGTGGCAAGTGAGGAAGGACCAGGAGCTCCCCTCAACACTTGGAGGCTTGAGGTGCTCCCAATTCAGTTTTCCTCTTTTATTTTTATTTATTTATTTATTTATTTTTGGCCTTTGTCATTTCAGGGCTGCACCCGCGGCATGTGGAGGTTCCAGGCCAGGGGTCTAATGGGAGCTGTAGCCACCGGCCTACACCGCAGCCACAGCAATGCAGGATCCGAGCCGCATCTGCAACCTACACCACAGCTCAAGGCAACGCCGGATTGTTAACCCACTAAGCAAGGCCAGGGATCGAACCCGCAACCTCATGGTTCTTAGTCAGATTCGTTAACCACTGCGCCACTACGGGAACTCCTTCCTCTTTTAAAAAGAAGGGTTGGGGAAATGGATGTGAGCTGAGCCCCGCTGTGTGGGAACGGGGCCTGGTGTTTCATTTCAGTACTCAGCCATGTTCTTATCTGCCCCACAGGCTGGCAACTTCCTAGAGGCAGGGGTTGTGGCTCGCCCCCCTCTCTATTTTCTCTGTTCCTCTCCTGGCAGGTGCTCTGAGGATGTGTGATCAACTCCTGGCTCACCCCTCACTCAACCATAGCAATGGCCTCCCTTCTTTCTGGCTTCTATAGGTAAATCCCCTCCGCTCCTCGGCAGGGACTGGCAGCAGGTCCTCTTTCGAGGCAACCCGCTTGGCTCTCCCTGAGTGACACCAATGCCAATATCCTCCAAGAAATGAGCCAAACAATAGCCTTGGCTCTCCTGCCCATCCTCCTTGTGGATCGCAAACCAGGGGTAAAGACAGACCGGTACTAAAGCTGGAGGGATGCCCTGTCCCAGGGGCTGGCATGGCTCTGGGCTCTGGTGGCCAGAGAGGTGAACGGAGGAGGAGGGAGCAAGGGACGGAGCCAGGAGCCTGGGTTTGGCAGCTCCCTCCGGAGGAGACCCGGGGATGCCCTCGAGTGTCCAGGAGGCTGAGCACCTGCCAAGGTCGGGCGGACAGGGAGAGGAGCGCAGGCAGGCGGAAGGGAACCAGGGAACCGAGGAAAGTAGGGGGCGGGGCCGGGGGGCTCCCGGGCAGGGCTGTTTGCAGAGTCGGGGGCTGACCCCCAGGGGTCGCTGCGCCGCTCGCAGCCCCCGCCCTCTGGCTTTGGGAGCCCGGCTGTACCATCGCTCGGCTCCCGCAGGGGGAGCGGCGGCCACGGCGGCGCCTGGCGGCGGGCTTCGGAGACAGCAGTGCGCGGCGCGGCGCGGGCCTTAGCTGGCTACCGACGCAAGGCCCGCCGGCGCGGGGACCGGCTGCGCCAGGGGTTGGGGGGCGGTGTGGCTTCTGAGCATTTCCCGCGCACCCCCACGCCCCATGGTAGGAGCCCAGACCCAAACAAAGGCGGGCGGCGAATAAAAGGCGGCGGCGTCGCCGAGTGCTCCGGGTAGAGCGCTGGGGACCAGGGTACGCGTCAGGCTGCACGCGGTCTGTGCGCTCTGGAGCGGAGCCGGGAACCCTGGCCTCCTGCGGCTCCGAAGAGCTTTTCCCTGCGACTCCCACGAGGAGACAAGTCCGCACGGCAGTGTGGTCGCAACCCTCAGCCCCTTCTGGCGCACCTCCCTCCCGCGCCCGCGGCTCAGCCAGCCCAGCTTGGCCAGCTGAGGTGAGTGCGACGGCTGCTGGGTGCCATCAGGGGTCGGGGCTGGGGGATGCATTGCCCGGAGAAGGGGGCTGGTCCTCTGCGCCGCCCCCACACCGGCCTGCGCGGGGCTGTGTATGAAGTTCTCCTGCTATCCAGCCAGCCTGGGATGCGGGCCTTGGAAACCCCGCCATCCCACCCCGGGAAAGCTGGCTGGTGGGGGGCAGAGCTCAGAGCTAGCCCCCCGCGGCCGAGCTCCAGCTCCGCGCCAACTCCCCGCGGGGCCCGAGCGACCTCGGTCTGCACCGGCCAGTTTGATGTCCACAAACAGCGCGGCTTCAGACCTCTAGCCCCCTGCTAGTCCCCGCGGGTGGATGACTGATTCCGTAAAAGTTGAGCATCAGTCTGAAGCCGCCTGGGCTGGAGCGCAGAGAGGGGACTGGAGAAGATTAATGACCTCTCCACCGACTGCCTACCTTAGCGCGCTCATGCTCTCGGTGGGACATTTCTCAAGTGCTGGGGCCCAGTTAACCTGGAAGCTGGCCCAGCTCTGGAGCAGACCAGCGGGCGATGCAAGCTGAGCGCGAGAGGGTCCCCGGGCCTTGCTGAAGACGCTAGTGAGGGTGGAGGTGGTGTGGGCAACCGAGCAGTGGTGGCGCTGAGGGTCTGGGGGAGATTCTTATCGCGAGTGGCTCCTGCGAGCCAACCCTGCCGCTGGGAGAACTTTTCCCAACTCCCCGGGGGGCCCACAGCTGGGCTAGGAAGACACCTCCTGGGAGGCGTCTTTTCTTTGGCCCCCTTTTGCTCCAAGTTGGCCTGAGCTTCTCGGGGTTCCTCCTGAGCCTGGGCTCAGGTCCCCACCCCTCCGCGTTTGGGGCCAGCACCGTGGACAGCGCCCGATGGCGGCCTTGGGGGACCCACAACCCCCGCGCACGCGCACCTGTGGACCCATGCACACACAGACTCACAGTCCACGCGCACACTCACAAAAAAGATTTCCCTGCAAACCACAGACCCGCAAACAGTCCCCACACAGATTCCTAGCCCACTCACGCAGCGTGCATCTGTGCACACTCCATGAAAACCCTTACACACAGAGGGACGGTCTACGTGCACGTGGACAAACACGGATCTCCCCACAAGCAGGCGCAAACCGGGCAATATCTCACGGAGGTCCTGCTGTCTCCGGACAGCTGACTCAGCCCCGGACTCCAGAGCTCACCTCTGGATAAGCAGAGGGATGCCCGGTGACTCGCAGAGCCACGCAGGCTCCCTCCAGCAGACACTGTGCCCCAGGCACGTGCGCACAGACCCTTTGGAGGAAACAGCAGGTCACAAAGCAATCCCTCCCCCTATCCCAGTGCAGATGAGGCAGCAGAACCAGGCCAAATGGAGGGAGTCACCTGGCCCAGTGGAAGCTGCGGGCAGAAGCCCAGCCTCACAGAATCTTGGTCTTAGGCTCAGAGTCCATTTTGCTCAGCTTACCGCCCTCGTGCCTGCTCCTCTGTCTTACTCCAGACAAATCTCCTACAACCAAGGCCCACACCCCATCTCT
>PVHT021183551.1:3205474-3221144 GCA_004024745.2 Catagonus wagneri
GCAGCCTGGGTCTGATCCAGGATGTCTTTGCTCCAATGCGGTGCAGCTGACCCTTAGGGGGAGCTGACTCCATTCTCCTAGCAGACTCCATGCCCCCATACCTCTCTCTTAAGAAGTCTGCCCCGCCCCCCTCCCCAGGAAAATCTCCAGGCCAGATGCCCCAGCTCCCTGGCAGTGTCTCTAAGGGGCTGGGATTACTCACTTCCAAAAATCACAGCGAGCCCCCACCCCACTGGGGATTTTGAAGGATTTGGTATTCACGCCCTTCAGCACCTCTCCCACTGCTGCCTTTAAAATCCAGAAACCAGGTTGAGTCACAGAGGAATGTGGAGGAAGGAGCACTGCGGTGAAAGATGTGTGTGTGTTTGGGGGGGTCCTAGTCCCAGCTTGGCCACAGGCTCCCAGGCGTCCCCATCCGTACAAGGACAGGGCTGAGGTGACCTTCAGGGGTCTCTATTTGGCCCTAGTAATGTGGGACGCTGGCTTTTCCCAGAGTCTCTTGAGTGCGGGTGGGATTGGAAGTTGTGATTCTAACCCCAGAGTTTGTGGCACGTTTTCCCCTTTCTCAGAGCACCCGCCACCAGTGAAGCCATCCTGTCCCCTGAGCAATGGGAGTTCAGATGATTTCCTTCGTAGGACCAGAGATAGCGAGTAATTTTCTTGAGGTCACATCTCTGAAGGGCCATCTCCCTTGAGGCAGGCATTGATTCTCCTGTCCGTGTATCCTCTGTGCGAACCACTGATTATCCTGGTGGAAGCTTGGTGAATCAATGAGTGAATGAATGAATGAGTAGAAGAATTGGGACTAAAGCCTGGATCTTCCGAACCTCAGAATCTTGAAATTATGGTTTAAGCCCTTTTCTCTGATGGTTTAGACTTGTTTCCTTTGTCTCCTCATTTCCCCTTCCGCTCACCTGGTCGTTTCAAGAGGCAGGTGGAGTTGCCTGAGTTAAGACCCTTCCTCCCTTAAGACAGATTCTGGGCTGGTTGCAAACGTCCCCAGAGAAGAAACTAGCTTTTAAAGGCCGTTCCCTGTGGGTAGAGGCTTGGCCATCAGCTCCATGTCCCTAAGACTCTACCGAGTAGGCTGTTTGGGGGAAGCTGGCCAGGATCTGAGGCTGGGAGTGAAGACAGTCATTGCTACCATTTGGCTGAGAAGCCACTTCTCACAGCCCCATGAGCTGGGTGCTGCAAAAATGACCTTTATAGGGAGTTCCCGTCATGGCACAACGGAAATGAATCCAACTAGGAGCCATGAGGTTGAGGGTTCGATCCCTGACTTCGCTCAGTGGGTTAAGGATCCGGTGTTGCCGTGAGCTGTGGTGTAGGTTGCAGACGCAGCTCAGATCTGGCATTGCTGTGGCTGTGGCGCAGACCGGCAGCTATAGCTCCGATTCGATCCCTAGCCTGGGAATCTCCGTATGCCGCAGGTGCGGCCCTAAAAAGACCAAAAAAAAAAAAAAAAACCCACACCTTTACAGATGAACAAAGCAAGATGCTAAAAGATGTAGTTTTCTTAAGGGCAATAAGCCAGCCCAGTGTCTATCATAAAAATAAGCTCCCCAAAACGGTGGTGGTGGTGGTGGATAATAACATTATTTGTATTGATAATAATGCGATGATGATGATGATCAGAAACTCAGTGATTTGCCTCTTTGGTTCCCTTTCCTCTCTTTGAAATTGTTCCCTGCTTGAACCTCTCATACTCTTCCCCCACCCAAATATGGAGAAACTGAGGGCTGGGACAGCGAGACAGGGGCGTCTGCTCAGAAGGAGGGCTTGTCATTTGAAATCCTCCTCCTGCCCCCTCCCCCCCCAACTCCAGCATGTCTTCCTCCAGAAGAGCCCAGAGCAGCATCAGTCTGTCAAAACACCCTCCCAAGCTGGGTTCCAAATGCAAAGCCCAGGGAAAAATAAATAAAGAGGGCAGTGTCGGCCTGAAATAGAAACAGGCATCAACTCACAGATATGCGTGTTTCTCAAAAGTCACATTTCACGGGCAAGACAGTGTGGCTCACGCTCCAGCTGCTCCATTAAGGCCGGCGGCAGGGGTGCTGCCAGGACCGGTCCTGGGAAGGGAGCGGAGCCTCCCCAGCGAGCTCACTCTCTGCTGGGCTGTGGGGAGACCAGCCGGCCGCTCCCGCTCCTCAGCAGCTGGAAGGCACATGGGTGGAAAGACTGGGACGGACGCATCTGTGTCATCAAAGCTCTTTGGAAATAGGCACCAGACGAGGCCGATGGCCTCAGCTCCTCTGCCTTACAGTGGAAACCGCAGGCTTGTAATAACAGTCCTGATAATAATAGCTGCTATTCGTTGAGTACCTGCTATGTGCCACGTATTACGCATTTACATGCGCCATCTCACTTAACCTCGAAACCATCTCATGGCAGGTAGAGCGTGATCCTCATTTAATATCTGGGGAAACCAAGGTTCAGAGAAGAGACCTGCTCAAGGCCATACAGCTAGAAGGGAACCAAACTGGGGGTTAGACTTAAAAGAGAATTTTTTAAATTGAAATATAGTAGATTTACAATGTCGTATTGATTTGGGGGTCAGGGTTTGATCTGAATGAAGCAAGAGCCCCTGTTTTGCCTCGTACTCTGCCTTGTTTCTGCTATTCATTCATTTATTCAATACGTATTTTTTGTGATGGTTTTCAAAGGGATGTGAATTCCTCTGCCGTCTGGGTCGGGGTAAAGGCCAGCACTGCCACCTGAGCTTAGCTCTGGCCAGCCCTTGGTGGCCCAGCATGGGTACCCAGAGATTCTGGGCTGGGGCTGGGACCGCCTCATCTTTGCATCTGGGGCTTTGTCCTCACCCTTGAGAGTCCTTACCTGTCTGTCTGGGGGGATGGCCTCAGGCGGGAGCCCCACTGTGAGACTTGGACTGGGAAAGCCTGTTTAACTCCATAAGAGGTCAGGGCTGCCTCTGCAGATGGGGAGGTTATTTCAGAAAGGGCAAGCGAGTTGCCCGGCATCCCACAGCATGCTGGTGGTAGAGCTTGAATCTCAGAATCCCAGGCCGGCCTGCCCTGCGGCCACACTGGCCTCCTTGACTGTGTGGGAAGCGTCCAAATGGCTCCAGGGAAGGGAGTTGAACGGGTGCAGGCGGTAAGCCTCACACTTCCCTTCCAAGCACAGAGGTGAATGCACCTGCGTTTCACGGCCAAGTCCTCTCCTCGGCACCACATATCAAGACGGACTCTGCTGACCCCAGGTCCCCACATTTATTACCGTGAACCACAGCACTGGCAGATACAGAACATCTGCCTTGGGCCAGGCACCGTACTAAAAGCTTTACGGGCACTAACTGATGTAAATCCCCATAACAGCCCTGGAGGCAGGTGTACTTATTCCACTTTAGGATTGAGGGACCCAGGCTTGAGAGGTTGACTCACTTGCCCAAGGCCACACAGCTAGTAAAGAGGCAGGTGGAGCCCCGCAGGACCCCACCCCTCACCCCCATAGCAGGTTTACCCTGGGGCTGAGGAAGGAGAAGCTTTGGCATAAAGCCAGGGGAAGAGGCGTGGATGGGCAGCAGCAGGCTATTTCTATTACACCTCCAGGCTTCATCACGCTTGCTGGCACTGGTGCCAGCAGAAGCTGAGCTTCTGCCAAAACCTGGAAGGAAGAAACCCAGCGCAGGGTCCTGGGAACAGCCCCTGGGGTATGTTAGTGAAGCGTAGGGTCTGGGTCTGTTTCTTCCTGAACTCGGGGGAAGAACGCACGAGGCACAGGGGGCGCCCAGAGATGCCCATAGTTCCATCATCCTGATTTCTCTCCTTGTTCCTCCCTCTGAGGGATTCAGACGGAACCTGGACAGTTTGGAAAGGGCCTTGGGTGGAAGATTAGAGTCTTGCTGTATCAGCGAACTTGACCACTGGGAGTGAGGAGGTGGTGGGGACAATGGGAAGGACTGGCTTCGATTTAGATGCCAACAGGTGCCATCCAGGTCTCTTATACAAGGGTGCTCCTAGGAACTAGGGACTGATGCCCTGGGAGACAGTATCCAGAGGTTTAAACCTCCTTTACCGGGAAGAAAACCATCTCCTTAATCCCCCATCCCACAAGGTTCTGCCTGAGCAGCCCCACTGTGTGCCAGGCAGGCAGAAGAGGAAAAGCCTCGGTCTTTGTCCTTTGCAGAGCTCACTGGAGTCTCCCGTCTGTGCCCCAGCACCTCCTGCCTGGACCAGAGGTGATGAGTGATAAGTGATAGCTCCCCCCCGGGTCCCTCCGCAGAATAGAGGAGGGACCCACGTGTCTTCTGGGGCTCAGAGAACATGATCTGGGCAAGCGTTCATTCCAGGGTCCGGAGGAGGGTTCCTGTGGGCAGTGCCTGCTGTACATCTGGGTGCCTCCCCCAGCCTCATGTCTTGCTCGGAGACGGGGGGCTGTAGGGAAGGCTCATGCCCGCCCAGCCATCTGCCCGAGGCATTCGACACACATAACTGGCACCTGGATGATACATCCTTTGCCAGACCTTGTTAAGAGAGGAGACACGACTGCCAGCTGGAAGCCACTCTTGTCAAGTAGGAGAACGCCGTGATCTTCTGGTCTCAGGGGAAGGCGGCTTAAACGGGGCTTGGAGTTGGGATGGTTGAGGCACACTGGTTTCCTGGGATGTTTCAGGGGAGGAAGATGCCTTTCACCTCCCCTCCCCCCACCGAAGTGGCCTTTGCACTGTCCCGGGGGACTGCTCGTGTTCTTAGTCGGGGCAGTTCTGCAGAATGATCACCCAGATGCCAGAGGATAATGATGGTCATTAATGGCCAACATATTTTGACTGTTTACTACCTGCCAAGTACTGGGGCTTAGGGCTTTATAGGTACCATCTCATTGCATCTTCATACCTGCTCCATGAGAGAGCTACCATCATGATTCCATGTTAAGGATGAGAAATGTGAAGCCCGGAGGGACTAAATGGCTGCCTAAGAAGCCACAGAGACAGGACTCAGACCCAGCCTCAGTGCTGCGATCACACCCACATAGGATGGTTGAGGCCCACACTTTGGCCTTTGTATTAACTTGATTTGGGTCTTTACAGATGGGTATGATTGAAATCAAACCACCTTTCGGATCCTTCAGTACTCTGGGTGATTTGGACAGTGGTCTTGGGCTGCCTTCTGGTGGACAGGGTGACGTGGGTTGGCCATTTGCTTCTTGACTGCCAAGCCACCAAACAGATCACTATTTTTGTATATGCAGATACAGGCAACATCTGGCAGACCGGCAGGGCTTTTCTGGCTTTCGTGCAGAAGTTTCCCCTTTGCCTCCCACATAGATACAGCTGGGACTTGCACCCCGCCCCCCCAGACATAATCATATTGTTCCTCTCCTGTTTGAAAAGTATGTGTCGGTTTTAAAGCATCATCGTGCAACTGCACAAAAGCAGGATGCTGGTTTGGGTTCCTCTCTGCAATCCCGACCTGAGAGACATTCCGCCGAGCTGGAGAGAAACCAGAAACCAGGCTTTGGAAGAGTGTCAGCAGCCAGAGGAGAAAATCCCTCCTTCCCTTCTCCAAGCAGAGGGGCTGGGAAGGAGCTGGCTGGGGAGGACCGCTGCAGGCCAGTAGCTGCTGCGTTGTCCCTGCAGAGGTTCCTGTCCTTGTGACCTGGACTTCCAGAGGCTTCGAGCGCATGGTCCCTGAGTAACGGAGCCCAGAATTTGTGATGTACAGGCCAGGACGTCAGCCAAGAGGCCCTCTTGGGCACTGGTTAATTAATTTATTTATTAATTAACATGATAATAGATCTAGAGTGGGAAGGCTCATGGAACCTTCAGGAGAAAAGGAGTTCAAGACATCACAAAGCCAAGATAATGATGCCTTAACAGAGAGTCCTTATTTTGTATAGCAAGCGCCAACAAGTGGATGAATGAAGATGATGAATGAATGATTAAATGTGTGAACGAGTGTGTTATGTAGAATTAGTGTGGGGGGGAGGGTCGGGCGATGGACGTTGATAGCCATGACCTGGATTTAGCAGGACCTGACCCAAAGAATTGCCAAAGTGAAGAATCCGGTTCTTGTCTCCTGGATCACCCTTCAGTTCAGGGTCAGGGAGAGGTAGTCTCAGTCCTTGAACACTGCTCTCTCACTCCCTACCCCACCCCAGACCTCTTTGGCAGGACCCTCTGTCACTGGGATCCTCTGGCTCCTGGCTGTGTCAGGGACTAGAACCCAGGAGATTGCAAAGCTGATGGGGGCTGCAGCCCAGCATCCTGAAAAATCCACAGCCCGCTTCACCTTCCCAGACACTCTCCTAGCCCTAAGCCATCCCTTTTCTCTGTGATCACACCCTGTGTCCTGGTCCTTTGAGGACTCTGAAGACAGTACTAGGAAACACCTGAAAGCACAGTGAGCCCAGCCCTCCCATTTGACAGAAGGGTAAACTGAGGCCCAGGGAGGGAAAAAGACCAGTCTGTGGTCATGAGCAAATGGGAGACCAAGCCCCTCTATTGTGGGAGGACTATGAGACTTTAGATAGTGCTGTACCACTGAGCAGACTGGAGGTGGGATGGAAGGGGCCTGAGATTCTTGAACTCAGGTGGCTTCCTTGGGTCTTTCCTGGCCTCTGGGGCCAGGAGCAGCAGTTCTGAGTTTCCTGGGACCCTGAATCTCCCAAGAATTTTATGGAAAAGGCAGCAGAGTTGGGGAGGCTTCTACTGGGGTCTGCTTGGCATCTTGGACCCTCTGTTCTGGCAGCTCAGACTTGACCCTTGATTCTTGTCTCCACCGGCAGCTGCACCGTCACGGAGGGCGGGCTGAGGCTGACGGCCAGTGTCAGCTCCCCACCCTGTCCAGGACCTCCGTGATGGGCCCAGGCGTGTGTGTGGGGTACTGAGCACACCTCCCAGACTGACCCCTCCCTCCTCAGTATAAGCACCTAAGCTGTCAGTCAGCAGGGTAGCCAGGAAGCCCTTCCCCTGTGAAGGCACAGACGCTGCGTTCCCATCCGGACACCCCGGATAATGAATCTGGATGTCAGTCCCTGGTGCTTTTTCTCTCCTCCCTTCCTGGAGCCAGTCTGTGCCTAGACTGTGGCCAGAGTGCCTCCCGGGGGCCGACACTGGGGGCGGGGGACATGTGCACGAATGGGGGGGGGGGCAGGGCACGGATTGGGAGGACTGACTCTAGAACTCAGAGTTTTCCAAACTGTGAGACTCAAATAAAATCTAATCTAGCAGGAGGAATACTGGGCTTATTGGAAATCAGCTTTAAATAAATCCCTTCTCTTCTTCGAGCCTCCATTCTCTTGTTTGCAAATTGGAAATAATTCCTGAGACTAGAAAACCCATATGAAAATGATCTACAAGGCGTAAGTTACTGCAGAGACACCATATTATTCGGTCCCCCAGGATAGGATGAGAGGATCAAGGACGGGATCAAGGCTCTGGCTTGGGGACACCAGGACCTGAGCAGCCGCCAGGATCTCCTCGCTGTGCCTCTTTCGTCTGGGGCCGGCCTGGCTGGGGGAACCCCGAGTTCTCAGAGATGGAGATTTGTCCTAAGGCTCTTACTTTCTTTCCAGGCAGGAAGGCTGGGGGTCCAGCCCCTTCCTAAGTCACCATGCCAAAGCAGTCGTGGGGGTGGGATGGAAGGGACCTGAGAGTCTTAAGCCCAGGTGGTGGCCCCTCGGTGCATTTGAGCGCTCTGCATTGTCTGCTTTTTATCTTTCAGCTTCCCCTCTATCCTTAAGCTTCTCTTTTGTGGTATGGGCCCGAGAAGAATCTTGCAGTGTCCTTGAACCCACAGATGTGGTCTGGGTTTACGGGGTGGAGGGTAGGAATAGTGGTCCCAGAAGCTTTCCCCAAAGCTAAGAACTGGCAGGTTACCACCTGCTATGACCCAGTGGAGCAGATGGCACCCGGCCAGCACACGTTATTTGCCTATTCTTGCTTCTTGGCTTGGCATTGCTTCAGGACCCACTCTGGGCCCCACCCCCGCTCAGTTATACAGTAACTTCTGCATAGCATTGAGGGGGACCCCCCCCCCCACCTCCGCCTCCGCCTACCTCTCTGGGGAAGCGGCTAAGAATCAGAGGGGGAGGGTATAGAAAACATCTCTACCCAACTACCACCTGACGGATGGGGACCCACCCATCCAGAGATGTTAAGTGACTTGTTCTAGGTAAGATAGCAGGCTGGTAGCAAGGCAGGTCCCTAGTCCCAGCCTTCGGGGCCACTGCTGCTGCCCCAGGCACCCATCGCCTGCTGACCCGCAGCCCCTGCCCCTGAGCTGGAGCCCACAGGAAGAGCTGGCTGGAGCCTGAGAAGAGATGCAAAGGGGAATTGTTTTACATATTCGTTAATCGGGTCTCTGAGAGAGAGAAGGGCCCTGAGCTCATCAGCCAGGAAGGAATCCAATTTGGCTTTTATGGCCATGGTTATTGGTCGTATTTTGTGGGAATCTTTTTATTTTTTATTCATCCAGCCAGCTGGGGGCTGGGGAGCTGATGGCCTGCTGGGCCCCCTGGGCCCTCCTGTTCCCATGGACAGGACTTGGGACCAAGGGTGGGCCAGAGGAGGTGGGAGGGGGCGCCTTGGGACAAGTTGGCCAAGGCACGCAGTAAGGGTTTTCAGGAACCTTTGAACCTTTCGGGTGAGGGGCATCTGGCGGCCTGGCTGTATTTCACGGGTTCTGTTAAGTATTACTGGTTTTATTAAGCTTTTATTGTCTTTTTCTCAGAGATGCATGCAGGCCTGATGGGTCTGGGCTGTGAGGTCCGCGTTGTGCAGGCAGACCTGGATGGGGAGGGAGGGATGAGAGTGGGTCAGTCAGATGCTCTTCCTTCCGGCAGTAGAGCACGGCGCCGAGAAGGACCGGCTCTGAATCTGGCCTGCCAAATCTCAGGCCACTCCTGTCGGCTCTGCCTGGAGAGCTGAGGCTGGATCAGACGGGACGTAAACCAGGAAACCCCCCTGTGTTTGGTGGGTAGGAAGCTCCCTGCCTAAGCCGCTTGCGTGGAACCCTCAGTTTCCCTTCACTGCCTGGCCCCACCAGGAAGAGCTGGTTGGCGGATCCGGATGGCCCCTGTGTGTCCCTTCTCTGGACTTAAAGTCCTGTCCCTGGCCCAAATGCCATCATTTCTCACCCCCCTCCCTACCCCTGGCTGGAGGCAGAGGCGCTTCTAGGAATAAGTCCTGGCCAGAGATCCCCAGGGCCAGAAGGAAGGACAGGCTTGAGGAGAGAGGCTGGTGCAAGCCCCAGAGAGGTGAAGGCCAAAGGCAAGACCAGCTGCTGGAGGAAGCCACGGGGAGCCAGGGAGGGTGACCAGGGCAGCAGGGGCTTTCAAAGAACAGTCCTGGACCACCTGAGTGTCTGGTCCAGGAGTTTGCATTTTAGCAAATGCACCCAGTGGCTGATCCATATTAAAGTCCAAGGGCCAAAGCAGCAGAAAAGAGAAAAAAAAAAAAAAAAAAAAAAAAAAAAAGTCATCTCCAGCCAACTGGTCAACCCTCCCATGAGCCAGGGCCCAGGTCTGGGGCTCTTCCTGTCTTTGAAGCTTGTCGTGATTGTACACCTGCTGTGACTCAGAAAGCGGTGGGGGTGGGGGGTCACCACCCCATTTTACAAGTGAGGAAATTGACACTTGTCCGAGACACTCAGCAGGTGGCAGAGCCAGGGTTTGACGTATCACTCCTCCTTATCCCCCAAGCCCAGGCCCCGGTGCTTTTGGTACCTGACATCCCCCTTAGCGTTGGGGGACCAGTTCTGTACCACTGGCACACTCACACGGAGAGAACACACAGAATGGGAGAAATTTAGGCCGGGCCCTGGTGACCATTACATTGGGATCCTCTGGTGCCGGCTGGCACGTTCCCCGGGAGCTCTGTTGACAAGACCAAAGCTTGTTTGCCTGATATATATTGAGCTGTTGGGCTTACGAGTCAGTGCCCACAGTTTCCTCGCCAGCTGTCAGTCCGGGCCGGCCAGCCGTCCCTCGTGTGCTCCATCTCCACATCCCGGCCTTCTCTGAGAAATGAGGGGCTTGGACAGGCTCGCCAGAGAGCCTCCCCTTTCTCCCTCCCTCTCCCCTCTCCCACCTCACCTGGGCTCCCAATACAGAAGCCCCGATTTTCTTTGACCCGGGGTGGTGGGGGGAGTGGGGAGTGGGGGTGGGACGGGGGACGTGGTCACGTGTATCACTCTGAATTTCCTGCCCCCTGTTGGCAAATTTAGCCAAGGGGGGTGCTCTTTCTTGGGGGCCAGGAGGTCTGATGGGGAGCAGGTGCAGGTGTTTGCTTCAGCTGTAGCCGCAAAGCCAGATTTCCTCTGGGCTGGGGCAGGGGGGCTGTGGCTGGCAGACTTAGGATCTGCTTGCTGGGGGACGGGCTCAGACAAGTGCTGCAGGTCACCCAGCCACACTCCTTCCTCCCTGCGTTTGGAGGGCATTCCCTGGCTCCATTGCCGTTTTCATCTGAGATTCCGGATAGCGCTTGGGGTTTCTTGAGAGAAGTCTCTAGGGGGGTCCTGAGATCCAGCTGCTAGACTGAGGCTCCCTGCTTCACCCCCACTTCCCCTCTGGGGAAATTACAATAGCGAGGGTTCTACAGAGAAACAGAAATAATCGAAAATAGATTAGATAGGTAGATGGATGGATACTTTATTATAAGAAATTGATGCATATGATTATGGAGGCTGAGGTATCCCAAGGTTTGCAGTTGGCAAGCTGGGACCCAGGGGAGCTAATGCTGTAGTTCCAGTCTGTGTCCAAAGGCTTGAGACCCAGGGGAAGAAATGCTGGAAGTTTCTGTCTGAAATCCAGCAGACTCAAGATCCAGGAAGAGTGTTTCAGTCTGAGTCTGGAGGCTGGAAAAGACCAACGTACCAGCTCAGGCAGTCAACGGAAAGCTATCCCTCTTACCCAGCCTTTGTATTCCATTCAGGTCTTCAACTGATTAGATGAGGCCCACCCACATTAGGAAGTGCTGTCCGTTTTACACAGTCTGCACATCCGGACTCATGTTTGGTCAGCTGTCCAGGCATCCCATGGCCCGGTCAAGCTGACACATAAAATTAAGTGTCACACCCCTGCTCTCCTTGAAAGTTAAGGCCAGGCTTCCAAGATTGGTGGAGACTTCCTTTGCATCATGCCTTGAGCTGCCTGTCACCTATTAAAAGCAGAATTGCCGAGACCTGAGTGATTTCAGGTCTAATGGGGATGCTGCAGACTTGCTAAAGGGCAGTGGGTTTCTTGAGTGAGTCCTGACACCCCAGCTCTCAAGGAGCTCCAAGGCTGCTTGGAATGGCAAAAAGAACATGGGCTTTGGGATTGGCAGACCTGAGGTTCAAATGCTAGTTCCACCCATTATTAGCTGTGTGACCACAAGAGAGTCACTTAACCTCTCTGATTGTTCATTACTCTGTAAAAGGGGGATGCTTATAATACCTCCCTTGCAAAGCTGATGGATGAAAGAGGCTACTTGCACATGACAGGTGCACTGCTCATTGTTGTGATTCTCTTCCTAGGTATCAGTTTCTGCACTGAGCTAGTTGGGCTTTTGGTTTCACCCTATCTATGTGATTCTGACCCAGTTTCACCACCATGTCGCCAATGTTTCTGCAGCCTCCCGGCCTGAGATGGAATACTCAGGTCTCTGAGAAGAATTTGGAATTCTGGAGAGCAGGCACATAGCTGGGGCATGTGGAGGGTGGCAGACTCTCAGAAGATGGGGTGTTAGAATTTAGGACCGTGACACCAAGGAGGAAACAGGTCCTCCTCTTTCTGCTCTTCTCCATCTCAGATGAGCTGAATTCACCAGGGGGGCAGATCCTTAGCCAGGGAGCCCCCCACTTCAGCACATTGAGGAGGAAATGGAGCTAGTCCCCCCCAAATATCTCCTTTTGAACTTCTGCCCAAATCTCTCAGCCCAAGGGTAGGAGAATCAGAGACCCCAAGTCGTATCCAAGGACTAGAGCTGAACTAGGGAAGCAAAACTCCCTGAGACAGGAAGAAAAAGCTGATTAGCTCCTAATTGCCATTAAATTATATATACATATACGTGCTTTAAGCCGAATCTGCATGGCTAATGTGATTTTTTGATTACATTTTAATAGTCCGGCTGGGATGGGGGAGTGAAGAAGGAAGGGTTCCATCACCCTTCGCCAGAAGGAGGGAAGTTGTAAACAGGGCTCCAGGTGGGCTCCAGGCGTGGAGCCGCATCCCTGGGAGCCGTAGCGGAGAAGAGCAGGGCCCAGTGAGGGGCCGGGGATGTCTTTGAGGCAACACTGCCTTCCACCAAAGCCCCATTCTGTCCTCATGGGGAAGACCATCTGGCTTGGGGCTTGAAGAATGTCTCTCTCTAGACCTTAAAAATAGCTTCCTGGAGATCCCTGGTGGCTCAGTGGATTAAGGATCCAGCATTGTCACTGCTGTGGCGCGGATTTGATCCCTGGCCTGGGAACTTCTGCAAAAAGAAAATAGCTCCCCTATGTTGGCTCTTTGGATCCACGTGTCATCTTCCCCAGACCTGGCTGTTCCCTGGGACTGCCAAAAACTGCCACACACATCCCCCTGCCCCAGAATCTGGTGATGGAGCACACAGGGAACTCCTTTGCGTCAAGAGTCCTGGCTCTGCCATTGAAATATGACCTTGAGTCAGACCCTTCTCTTTGCTGGGCTTCGTTTCCCTAAGCTGTGAAATGAAGGGGTTGGACCAGGTGTGCCCTGATGTCCCTGCTTGGGTCCAATGAGCCAGCATCTATTTCCATTTTGCAGACCCCTGCTTCCAACTCAGGGGAATAGAAGGTTCCACACTTACCCGCTGGGCATTTGCCACCACCCCTCGCTCTCCGCGGGAGCTTCTGCTTGCTAACCAGGATCTCTCCTGCTGCAACTTGAGCCGACGCTCCTTGTTTCCTGTCCTGAAGGGCAGGACCCCACCCCCATGCTTATTATAGTGACTCCTCAAAGAGCTGAAGGCTCTTAGCAAAATCCTTTCTTCACACATACGCACAGATTCTATTTTTAAATAACATTTATTTCTGATTCCAAAAGTCAGGCTGTACCTGATGATTGTAGAAAAACTGAAAATAGATCAATATAAAGAAGAAAATAAAAATCACCCATAAACCTCCCAGAGATAACTACTACTAATGAGATTTTTTTTTTAAATGCACGTATATAGAGAGACTTTTTCTGTTATAAAATTGGGATTATGCTGCAGATGTGGCCTTGGGTTGCTCCAAGCCTTGCCCTTGAAACTGGGCCAAGTTCTTTCTGCTGAGGCTCCCCAGGCTTCGCTGTTTCCTTTAGGTGGCTGCCTCATGTGCTTTTCTCGAGAGGAGGGAGATCCTGTTCCATGAACGTGTGTCCACCTTGGCTCATGGGCTCCTGGGAGTTTGACTTTGACTCTTTCTGATGTGTGTGTGTGTGTGTGTGTGTGTGTGTGTGTGTGTGTGTGCATGTGGCAGATGGAGAGAGGGAGGGAGGGAGGGAGGTAGAGAGCACACTCGCTGGTCACCAAGCAGAAGTACCCTGATGGGAGATCATAGAGGCGTGAGTGCGGTTCCCCATGGTCACAGCCCTGCTTTGTCTTTGTCTGAGCCAATGACAGGTATCGCAGGAAGTTTCCTAATGTCCTTTCCGAAGAGCAGCTGGAGCTCTTCACTAAGCCGATCAGTCCCCATCATTTGAGAAAGGAAAGCAGATTTGCAATGTGCCGCCCATCCTGGGAAGGGGCGCTGGGGCCGTGGTTGCCAGCTGAGGCGTTGGTGTCAGACCCCACCTGCCTGCTGGGCCTCCCTTGGCTGCTTGGTGGAGTCTCTCAGCTTGCACCCACCCCCCCTTGGCCCGCAGACCAGGGCTTCTCAGAGATTTGGGGGGTGTCACAGCTGGAGGGACCTGGGATTTTACCATCCCACTGCCCGATGGCAGAAACAGGGCACCGAGAGGGCACGAGACATGCCCAGGGCCACATGAAAAGTTGCAGGCGAGCTGGACCTGTCGGTCGGGCATCAGTCTGGTGTGATTTTCTTTTGTGGGCAGACTGAGAAGGTGGCCGGGGTGGGGGTGGGGAGGGGGAGTGGGAGAGAACTCGGCAGGTCCACTTCCTGCTCATCCATCCCACACGCTCTGAGACCCTTCCAGCCCCAGGCAGAAGAAACCATATTCTCTGCCCTGTGCTTATCTTGTTTGGCGTCCGACTCTCCTCTGTCCAGGGGAGAGTTCTACATGATATCTAACCTGGCTTCTTCAGAGATCCCCTCTCCTTCCTTGATTAACAAACAGCTGCAAAGCACTGAGCCCCCTTCCTCCAACCAGGAGTATTTTTGGCTAAGGGAAGCCAGCAGGGGACACAACAGCCATGTCCTTGCTTCCTTCGAATTCACATCCGCCGGGCTGAGGGAGGCAGAATGGCTGTGCTCAATTTTCTGGTCACTTAAATCTAGCAGGTGTAGTCTGCAGGGCACGGAGTCACACACCTGGGACAGGGGTCCATTGCAGTTGTTCAGTTACTGTTGCTATGGCACAAACTCTCCCAAAACTTAGTGATGTCTGACAATGGACAGATTATGTTCGTGGATCCTGTGGGTCAGGACAGGGCACAGAAGAAGGTGGATGAGCTTGACTCCACCGTACCTTGGCCTCAGCTGGGAAGACGAAAACCGGGGGTTCCCTGATGGCAGGGGCCCCAGAGCTACTGGAGGCATCTTCACTCACATGTCTGCAGTTGATGCCGTTGTCAGCAGGAGCTCCTACCTGCGGTCTCTCTGCATGGGCTGGTTTGGGCTTCCTCGTGGTGCGGCAGCTGGATTCCAAGGATGAGTGTCCCAAGAGAGCCGGGGGAAGCTGCGTCTCCCTTTTTACCCCGCCCCAGAAGTCACCGAGCACCACTCTGCTGTGGTCACGGCCCCCAGATTCAAGGGAAGTAATGCAGGCATTGCTTCTTGATGGGAGAAAGCTTAAAGTCACCTCTTGGGAGGGACATAGGAGATGGGCGATATTGCTGTGGCAGATACAGTGGGTCACGTGGGTGTTTCAGGACATCGCTGCTTTTGTGGAGAAGCAGAGTATAAATGAACAGCAGCTGCCATTCCCCAAGCACTTAGACCTACCAGGCCCTGTGGTCAACCAACATCCTCTTGTGGTGAGCACTGTTGGCCCCGTTTTGCAGGTGGAAAAACTGAGGCTCAGAAATGTCACACCACCTGCCCTAAGTCATACAGCAAGATGTACCCAAGCCCATCAGCCTCCCAAACCAGGGCTCTTGGCGTTCCCACTGTGGCTCAGTGGGTTAAGAATCTGACCAGTATTCACAAGGATGCAGGTTCGATCCCTGGCCTCACTCGGTGGGTTAAGGATCTGGTGTTGCCACAAGCTGTGCAAGTTGTGGTGTAGGTCACAGGTGCAGTTTGGATCCTGCGTTGCTGTGGCTGTGGTGTAGGCTGGCAGCTGCATCTTCAATTCGACCCCTAGCCTGGGAACTTCCATATGCTGCAGGAGTGGCCCTAAAAAGAAAACAAAGCAGGAGTTCCCGTCGTGGCGCAGTGGTTAACGAATCCGACTAGGAACCATGAGGTTGCGGGTTCGATCCCTGGCCTTGCTCAGTGGGTTAACGATCCGGCGTTGCCGTGAGCTGTGGTGTAGGTCGCAGACGCGGCTCGGATCCTGCGTTGCTGTGGCTCTGGCGTAGGCCGGCGGCTACAGCTCCGATTAGACCCCTAGC
>PVHT021183551.1:3222144-3245226 GCA_004024745.2 Catagonus wagneri
TGGCGCAGTGGTTAACGAATCCGACTAGGAACCATGAGGTTGCGGGTTCGATCCCTGGCCTTGCTCAGTGGGTTAACGATCCGGCGTTGCCGTGAGCTGTGGTGTAGGTCGCAGACGCGGCTCGGATCCTGCGTTGCTGTGGCTCTGGCGTAGGCCGGCGGCTACAGCTCCGATTAGACCCCTAGCCTGGGAACCTCCATATGCTGCAAGTGCGGCCCTAAAATGACAAAAAAAAAAAAAAAAAAAAAAAAAGAAAACAAAGCAAAACAAAAAGCCCATGGCTCCTAACACTCTGCTGTACTCCTTTCCCTTCCCCTCTCCGTCCCTCAGTAATTTTACCCCCAAAGTGTGATGAGAAGCTTAGACAAGTAGCAGAGGTGGGCTGCGTGTTCGGATCTGGGATGGCTCCTGGACAGAGGTGACACTTGAGCAAGGCCTTGAAAGGTGTTTTCATTTTGGACACCTGGGGAAGTGGCATTCCTGATGGAGTAGCCGTGGGACGGAGGGGTCACCCAGGGAGTGCGGACATGACTCAGGATCCTGGCCTTTGACCCGCTCACACACCAACACATTGTGAACTGTACTCTAGGCAGGGCAGGCTGAGGCTGGGGGCCAGTGGATGGGCTCAGTCCCCAGAAGCACATGCAAAAGTGGCTCCTGGCCCTCTCCGCTGTATCACCACCAGCTTCCTCCTTCAGTGGCTACGAATGAGGTGGAGGCTCCCCCCAACCCCACCCCCGTACTCCACGGGCAGACTTGGGTTTGCCCTTTGGAGACAGGGTGAGCTGCCTCTGGTTCACTCCCAGGAGTTTCTGCTAATGCACGTTGGGTCTCAGGGCAGGTAGGCTCGCTTTGGAGCTTCCGAAACGGGAAGTTCAATTGTGCATCCACAGGAACCTTGCATATCACAGGAGCTGCTCCTGCCCCTTCCAGGCCTCTCTCTCTTTCAAGTCTTCTGTTCTTCTCCCACCCACTCTCTGCACTCCTCACTCACTCTTCTGATTTTTCTCTTCCTTTGTTCCCCTGTTTGCATCTCAGTCTCCTCTCCATCTCTCTCCTGTGTTCATCCTTCTCTCATCTCTCCCATGTCCTCTTTCTCTGTCTCTGTTCCCCTCCTTCCCCTCGCCCTTCTCTTCCTCACTTTCTTTGGGCTGATGGCAGCCCTCTCTTCCCGGACAGACCGTATAATTGAAATGGAGCATTCTAGAGAATGTTAATAGGAAAAGCAGCATTAATTAGCCAGCTCCGGCATAATTAGCTTCCTCCTCTCCTGGCCTGACGTCTCACTGGATAGTGAGTCTCTCTCCATCCGAACAGAGGGCAGGGAGGACAAGGGGACAGGCCATGCTGGGGGATGCCTTTGGGCCACCCTGCTGGAGTCCTCTGGCTGCCCTCTCCTGCCAGGCCCTCCTGCTGCTTGTGCCCAAGACTTGGGGAGACAAATGCCTGGTGCCTGCCTGTGCCCAAAGGTTTGACGTCCCTGGCGCTGCATATTAAGTGGTCTGAGCCTGAAAAGCAGTGGCTGCAGCTGCAGGGTCCCAAAGTGGGGGCTGGGGAGCTGTTGAGAGTTCCTGAAGAGAACTATGACAGGCATCCAGCCCTGGCACAGCCTCGTGGACAATGGCTGAGCACATGACAGTCCCCAGAGAGGAGCAAAGAAATTTGTTCATGTGACAGATGATAACTAATATACTACAGAGACTGCAGAGTGCTTCCACCCTTGACCCTTCCCACAATCACGAGCGGCAGGAATGGTCACCTCTATTTTGTAGATGAAGACTCTGAGGGTCAGAGAGGTTTACTGCCTTGCCCATGTTCACACTACCAGGGCCCCAAACAGGGTCTGTCCGGATCTGAAAAGCATGTTCTTTCCCTCTACCCTGATATTTTGGGAAGGGACTTTTTAGTTGCTCATTAAATAAAAGTGATTGCAGAGTTCCTGTCTTGGCTCAGTGGTTAATGAACCCAACTAGTATCCATAAGGACACAGGTTCGATCCCTGGCCTTCCTCAGTGGGTTAAGGATCTGGTTGCCGTGAGCTGTGGTGTAGGTCGCATACTCAGCTTGGATCCCGCGTTGCTGTGACTGTGGTGTAGACTGGCAGCTGTAGCTCCGATTCGACCCCTAGCCTGGGAACCTCCATATACTGTGGGTGCGGCCCTAAAAGACAGAAGACCAAAAAAAAAAAAAAAAAAAAAAAGATTGGATTGCGGTGAAGTCACACCTCACACTGGCTTTGAGTTCTAAAATCAGAGAATGCAGCCAAAAGTGGGAAATCATGCATAGTCAGAATTCCCCTCAACGTCTCTTAGACAGGGAGGAAGAGCTCTTCTGTTTGCTACTGCGCCGTGAGTGTCCTTTTTCTGCGGGCTTAAAAGCCCCGAGCTAGTTGGGAGATGTGATGGGCAAATAAGAGGATTTTTTTTTCCTTCGTTGTGTACACATGCGGTTGAATTCAGTTGAGTTAAATGTCTGCTTGATGTTAAGTATTTGCAGTATTTGTCTAGGTTATGAGGGGGCAGGGCTAACACTCAAGGCTGGGCAATTGCAGCTACAGAGCACCTCGCTCTCTCTCTCTCTCTCTCTCTCTGCAGCCTGCTGACCCTCTCCCTCTCCTGTAGGCTATGGACTCGGAGGATGACCCCTTGCTGCAGGATGTATGGCTAGAGGAGGAACAGGAAGAGGAGGAGGAAGCAACGAGCGAGGCCTTTAGGAGGGCCCAGAAACCGAGGCCCCAAGCTGGGGCGGGGGGGCAGTGTTGCTGGCGGCGCTGGACCTTGCCCTCCCGGCCCCCTGCCTCAGGCTTCTGGAATACCCTGGGCTGGGCTTTCACCAATCCGTGCTGTGCGGGGCTGGTGCTCTTCCTGGGCTGCAGCATTCCCATGGCCCTGTCGGCCTTCATGTTCCTCTACTACCCGCCTCTGGACATTGACATCTCTTACAACGCCTTTGAGATCCGCAACCACGAGGCCTCCCAGCGTTTCGACGCCCTCACGCTGGCGCTCAAGTCCCAGTTTGGGTCCTGGGGGCGCAACCGGCGCGACCTGGCCGACTTCACTTCTGAGACGCTCCAGCGCCTCATCTCAGAGCAGTTGCAGCAGCTGCACCTAGGCAACCGCTCCCGGCCAGTAGCCAGGGCCCCGCCTAGGGTCCCTTTAGCGGGTCAGCTTGGCCCAGACTTGTTCCAGGACACAGTCACCGCCCGGAAGCCAGCAGCCAATCGGATTGGACGTCTTCGGCGCGAGACTCCGCCCCTGGGGGGCCTGGCTGCCAACCAGAGTGTAGCCCGGATGAACCAGGGGTGGGCCAAGAATGGGCGGTGCCAACCCAGTGCCCCGCCCCCAACTGCGGTCACGGCCAATCAGAGCCGTGCCCGCCGGGGCGCCTCGCGTTGGGACTACTCTCGCTCCTATGTGAGCACCAATACCCAGACGCACGCGCACTGGCGCATCGAGCTCATCTTCTTGGCACGTGGCGACGCAGAGCGCAATATTTTCACGAGTGAGAGGCTAGTCACAATCCACGAAATTGAGCGCAAGATCATGGACCACCCGGGTTTCCGGGAGTTCTGCTGGAAGCCTCATGAAGTGCTCAAGGACCTACCGCTCGGCTCCTACTCCTACTGCTCCCCGCCCAGCTCCCTCATGACCTACTTCTTCCCCACTGAGAGGGGTGGCAAGATTTACTATGATGGCATGGGCCAGGATCTGGCCGACATCCGGGGTGAGCAGCCGTGGGTGTGGCTGGGGCAGGGCCTGTAGGGACCAGTCTGGAGGAGGTTGGAGGTGGGGCTTGCAAGGGGTGGAGCCTGAGAGTAGGTGGGGCTTCTAAGGGATGGGGTTGGGGGAGCTCAATGAGGCTGGGGGCGGGGCTTGGAGGTTGAGGGAAGGCTTGATTCTTGTTTAGGTGCTTTACCCGCTTGTAGGAGGATGGGGTTGAAAATGGTGGAGTCTGGCTGGAGCTGAGTGCCGGGCAGGCCTGGGAGCCGTTCATTGAGGAAGGGCAGGGGCCCGGATTGGGTGTGAAATGGGATCTGAGGGAGGCAAGGAAGGGTTTGGATCCACACTTAGATTGAGAGAGATTGGGAGTTGGGCTGTGGCAAGAGTTAGATAAGGTTTAGGGTGGGGCTTGGGTGTGAGGTTGATTAGAGGGAAGCTGGGGTGTGGTTGCAGAGAACTGGACATTTGGAGAGAAGCTGGGTTGAAGGAAGATCAAGGTGGAGTTAGTCTGAGGTACATTTAGGACTTGAGAAAGGATGGGGCAGGACCAGAGGCACACTTGGGTGTGCCTTATAAGGGGGACCTGCGCAGGGAGGTTCTAGGCAGATGAAGGAGGGACTGGAAGGGGAAGGAGTTACAGCACTATAGAGCCTGAGCCTTGGAATCAGGTGAGGTTCAAACTGAAATGAAGCTGTCAATTTAGTGGGCGCTACCTGAGCAGACTGGGGCGGGGGCAGCTCCTCTTGGACAGCTGTGATTTCTCCTACCCATCCCTCTGTCCTACAGAGACAGGTGGGGCAGCCCCAGCTGGGACAGTTTCCCAGCTGCTTAAAAAGGGGGTGAGGTGTTGCGGAGGACAGAATGACCCTGATGGAGTGTCGGTACTGAGCTCCTTGGGCCCCCACCCCCGCCCCTGCAGGCTCCCTAGAGCTGGCCATGACTCACCCTGAGTTCTACTGGTACGTGGACGAGGGCCTCTCGGCAGAAAACCTCAAGAGCTCCCTCCTGCGCAGCGAGATCCTCTTTGGAGCACCCCTGCCCAACTACTACTCGGTGGACGATCGCTGGGAGGAGCAGCGAGCCAAGTTTCAGAGCTTCGTGGTCACCTATGTGGCCATGCTGGCCAAGCAGTCTACTAGGTAGGAGGTCCAGCTGCATCCCGTGTGTGCCTGCCCTTGTTTGTACGAGGAAGGGGCCGCGATGGGGTAGGAAATGGGTTTCCAGGTGCTCCTTTCTCATTATACCCCAGATCTCCGTCCCTGCAACCTTTTCCCGAGAAAGTCTGTCTTTTCACATCAGGGGCAGAGCCAGACACATCCTCATCATCACTCTGACAGATGAAAGAAAGCTTTTCCCCAATCGGTGCTGATGGTCAGTGAACATGACAGCTTTGGAGGAACGTCTGCCCTGGAGGTCTTGCGTATTGAGATGGTGCTGGAAGGCTTTCTGGAAAGAGTATTGACCAGGGAGTAGGAGTTCCTCTCTGCCTCTGCTATCCGGGGAGATAGTGGGCAAGTGACTTCACATCTCTGGGCCTCCGTTACTATTCAAATGGAGGTGATGAGTCCTGCGCTCCCTCTGCAGTCCTTAGGAGGAGAGGAGCTAAAAGATGTGAAAGAGCTTTGGGGCGGTGGGCGCTTTGGTTGGCCTCCAGTCCTTGGGATGAGTGTCTGAGAATACAGCTGGCCCCCCACCGCCAGGAGAGAGCTTGGGGTAGTTCGTCTGTCAGTCCTGCGGGGCGGTGATTCCTGTGCCTTTTGGTGTCCCACCCGGACAAGTCAGCGCCTGGCACAGGAGGGAACCTTCTTTCGGAAGCACCCTCATTCCTTTACCGAGTAACTGCTCTAATAATCAGAGCTAACATTTATTGAGTGCTTCGTCTGTGCCACACACTGTTCTAAGCCCTTTATACACACCACCTAACTGAATTCTTACACCAACCCAATGAGGCTATTAGGATTATTTCCATGTTACCGCTGAGGAAACCGAGACACAGTACAATAAAGTAAGATGTCCAAAATTTTAAGGCGTATAAGTGGTGCAGTGGGATTGAAAATCCAGGCTTTCTAATCCAGAGCCCTCACCCTGTGTGTCTTTACACTGGTGGCTGCACTGAGAGCCTTCTCCCAGCCCTGCTTTGTTGCCAGGCAAACCCCTGTCCATCCATTAAGATCCAGCCTGGGCAACGTTTACCTCAGGCTGCTTTAAATGACCACCCTTCCCATTTCCATAGTCCCTTTCCTTCTCCATAAGGGAGAATATACACAGGTTATTCAGATTCTAACATATCTGGGGTTAGATCCCTGTTACTCCACGTAATTGTGGGAGTTTCAGCAAGCTGTTTCACCTCTCTGAGCTGTAATTTTGTCATAGCACTTGTCACTGTATTTTCATTTTTAAACTCCTCGTCATTCAAACTACAACTCTTGAGTCAGCATCAGCATCACCTGGGGACTTATTAGAAATGCAGAATATCAAGGCCTTTCCCAGACCTGCAGACTTTGCTGGTGACTTGTTTGCATATTAAAGTCTGAGAATGTTCTGGTTTAATTATGTCTCGGTAGAGTGTGAGTTTTTTGAGAACTGCGATTGCTCCTGCTTCTTTTCTGTAGAACTAGCCCCTAGCACAGTACCAGGAATCTCTTAGTAGGGATTTATTCGGGGAATGGATGGATGGGTGGGTGTTTGGGTGGCCAGATGGGTGAATGGATGGATGGAGGATGGAAGCACCCCCAGGGAAAGGTGCTTCGCTGGGTTGGGAATCTGGGAGGGGGCTGACTGGAGAAGCATCTTTAAGGTTTCAGATACTAACAGTTACCTCTGCTTGATATGTTCAGCTGCTGAGACAAAACCCATGTCCTGGGTTTAAAAAAAAAAAAAAGCAAACAAACAAATAAAACAACATCTTCCCTTTACCTTCCCCCTAACTTCATAGCAGTGGTGACAAGCAGGACCTCTGTAGACTTGCTTCCGTCCCTTCTTTTGAATTAATAAAAGTCTTTTTTGTCAGTCTTTTATTGGTTTCCTGACAGATGGCAACATGCACCTTGACTTATTTCAGAATAATGCAAATTATATCCCTGAAAATGCTAGAATCTCAGAACTCATTCATTGCATTTATACCCCTTCAGCCTTTTGCATTTTTGTTGCATGCATTTTAATTCTGTATACATTTTTTTGGCTACGCACACAGCATGAAGAAGTTCCCAGGCTGTGGGTCAAACCTGAGCCACAGCAGTGACAATGTCAAATCCTTAACTACTAGGCTACCAGGGAACTCCTAATTCTACATATGTTTTAAACCTCGTAAGACATGAAATTATTTTACCAATTCAGGACCTATTTATACTTACTCACAAATTTACACTTCTGTTGCCTTTCATTACTTTACACAATTTCATATTTCCCTCTGGGATCATTTTGCTTGTTTTTGAAGAACTCTCTTTAGTATTTTTTTTTATGCAGACTTGCTGGTGATAAATTCTCTGCTTTGTTTGCATAGAAAGCATCTTTATTTTACTTTCATTTTTGAAATATATTTCTCTTGGTGTCAAATTATAAATGTACAGTTATTTTCTTTTAATACTTTAAAGATGTCAATCCATTGTGTTGTGACTTCCATTCTTTGGGGGGAGGGGGAAGTCAGCCGTAAATCTTTTTGTTTTCCCTTTGAAGGACTGTCTTTTTTTCCTCTGGCTGCTTTAAGATTTCTCTTTGTCTTTGGTTTCAGCAATCTCACTATGATGTATATCAGTGTGGTTGTCTTAGTATGTGCTCTCCTTGAGGAGCACAGAGCTTTTTATCCAGGGGTTGATAACTCACCCTGGCTGTATCTCTTTCAAATATTGTTTATACCTCCTTTTGTGTCACCTCTCCTTTTGGGATTCTAAGTACACGAATATTTTCAGAGTCCCATGTGTTCATATATATATATATATATATATATATATATATATATATATATGTGTATGATAATAAGAGGTGGGAGCTGTAGAGGTAAGCTGAAGACTCAGGGTAATCAGCATGCTGCTTTCTTCATTTAAAAATGTATTTTAAAAACTTACAGGTCACACTCCATTTACAGATATTATAAAATATTGGCTGTATTCCCTGTGTTGTACAGTACATTCCTGTAGCCTGTCTTGCACAAGTTCCACGTGTTTTCAATGCTCTTTTCCAGGTTTTTCTTTTCTATCTTTTCTTTCCATGTTTTGGTTTAGATATTCCAATTCACTGGTCCCTGCTTCTGTTGCATCTAATCATAAAGTCTATTGAGATGTCAATGTTTTTTTTTTTTGTCTTTTTGCCTTTATGTGGAGCCGCACCCATGGCATATGGAGGTTCCCAGGCTAGGGGTCTAACAGGAGCTGTAGCTGCCGGCCTACACCACAGCCACAGCAACGCGGGATCCGAGCCGCGTCTGCAACCTTCACCACAGCTCACGGCAATGCCGGATCCTTAACCCACTGAGCAAGGCCAGGGATCGAACCCGCAATCTCATGGTTCTTAGTTGGATTCGTTAACCACTGAGCCACGAAGGGAAATCCCGAGATTTCAATGTTAATGTTCTGTTTTTCTGCTGAGAATTTCCAGTGATTCTTTCTCATAGATCTAAATTCCTGGTGAATTTTTTTTTTTTTTTTTTGCATTATAGCTGGTTTACAGATTTCTGTCAGATTTTCCAAATGCACCATGTGGTGACCCAATTACATGTACATATATGGATTTGTCACATGTAATTAGATATAGTTCCCCGTGCATTACAGTTGGAGCTCCTTGCTATTCTGGTGAAATTTTTTAACACTTAGTTTATTTTGTCCATATTCTTCTCTATGTTCTTAAGCATATTAAGCAAACACGTTATTATGGATAACTTGTGGATTTGTTTCTGTGGTCTGTTCTTTCACTTGTTTTTTTTGTCATGTGGTCCTGCCAGTGAGTATGCCTGGTAATTTTTATTGAGCAAAGAACATTGTGTATAAAAACATAGAGGTCCAGAAGTTCTCGTCGTGGCTCAGTGGTTAACGAATCTGACTAGGATCCATGAGGATGCAGGTTCGATCCCTGGCCTCGCTCAGTGGGTTAAGGATCCAGTGTTGCCGTGAGCTGTGGTGTAGGTCACAGATGCGGCTCGGATCTGTCATTGCTGTGGCTGTGGTGTAGACCGGCGGCTATAGCTCTGATTTGACCCCTAGCCTGGGAACCTCCATATGCCGTGGGCATGGCCCTAAAAAGCAAAGACAAACAAACAAACAACAACAACAAAAACAGATGATATTATTTCTTCCAGAGAAAGTTTATATTTCCTTCCACTAGGCAGATGGAGTCGTGGCTTACCACCTTAAACCGTTAGCAGTTCCATGTAGTCACGGCTGGTTTGCAGTCCTGAAAAGTCTCAACCTCCCTTTAGTTCGCCCTTGATTCTCTAGGATTTTCAACTGAAAGCCTCATGTATTCTGCATCACCCCTTCCCCTGACAGGTTCCAAAAACTAATCTTTGTCTCTCAAAACTACTAAAAAAATATCTCAACTCTGCTTTTTCAGAGGCTTTCTGCTTAGATTTTTTTAGCCTGATACCACGCAGAGCCCCAGTATTTGGCAGAAGTGCTGAGGAAGAACCAGGCTTTCTGCTCTGCTGGTCTGCAGGTCTCTGTCCAAAAACTCAGCTAATCTTTCTGACTCCTGGCCTAGATTTTTAGCTTCCTGCTTGTGTTCGGAGTCAACAAATACCTCCAGGGTAAACACAGCTGTAAATGGGAAGCTTAGATTTTATAGATTTTTCCCTTTCTGGAGTTTCAACCCTCTAGTTCTCCTTGCTTCAGGAAGTCTCTCATCAAACAGATGATTTCTCAGTTTTATATGATTTCTTAGTAGTTCTAGGTGGGAGTATTGGTCTTGCATGAGCTATTCTTTTCTCTTTGAGAGTAAAAATTTGGGTCTGTGTCTTTTTAAAGCAACTAGGACAGGACCTGGAGTCTAGAAGGCATTCTGTAAATGCTATGTGAATGAATGAATGAATGAATGAATGAACAATTGATTGAACTTTCAGTTTTCTACTCTAATGTAAGATCAATTAACCCATTTAATTCAACAAAGTAGATAATCCAAAGATCTTTTCTATTTGGTTCTTTGTGTGTGTGTGTGTGTGTGTCTTTTTCTTTCTTTCTTTCCTTTTTTAAGGCCACACCCGTGGTACATGAAGGTTCCCAGGCTAAGGGTCCACTCGGAGCTGTAGCCATTGGCCTGCACCACAGCCGCAGCAATGCAGGATCCGAGCCAGGTCTGTGACCTACACCATAGCTCATGGCAATGCCAGATCCTTAACCCACTGACTGAGGCCAAGGATAGAACCTGTGTCCTCATGGATGCTGGTCGGATTGGTTTCTGCTGAGCCAGGATGGGAACTTCTCCACTTGGTTCTTAAATGTCCTGTTTTTTTTTTTTTTTGGTTTGTTTGTTTGTTTGTTTTGGTTTTGGTTTTATCCTGTTTGGTGTTTAAAACAGCTTTATTCAGGTATCATTGACATACAACCAACTATATATACTTAAAGTTCACAATTTGATTAGTTTTGACCCATTTGTACACCGTAAAACCTTCACCACAGTCAAGATAGTGAATGGACCCAACGCCCCCAGAAATTTACTCATGTTCCTTTGATAACCACTCCACCCTGCCTCACCTTGCCTTCGCACTGCCACCCCAGGCACCGCTTTCTGTATTCTATCACTCTATATTGGTTTTCATTATCTAGAGTTTTACATACATGGCATCATTTAGCATGCACAATTTTGATTAACCTCTTTCCTTCTGCCTAATTATTTTGAATTGTATCCATGTTGTTGCATGTATTGATAGTTTATTCTTTTTAAATGTTGAATAATACCCACCGTGTGGAGATTCCACATTTTGTTCATCCGCTCACCTATTTATAGATATTTGGGCTGTTTCCAGGTTTGGTTACTGCAGATAGAGCTTCTGTGAATATTCACATATAAGCCTTTGGGTGGACTTAAGCTTTCATTTGTCTTACATACATAGCTAAGTGTTAAATGACTGGGTCATATGGTAGGTGTGTGTTTAACGTTTTGAGAAATTGCCAGACTGCTTTCCCAATTGGTTTTACCATTTTGCATTCCCAGTGTATGAGAATTCCCTTTCTTCCACAACCACTCTAACACTTGGTATGGTCAATTTAAAAATTTTTATCTATTCAACCAGGTGTGTAGTGATAGTTCACTGTGGTTTTTTTTGTTTTTGTTTTTGTTTTTTTGGCCATGCCCGCGGCATGCAGAAGTTCCAGGCCTGGGATTGAACCCCAGCCACAGCAGTGACAACACCTTATCTGCTAGGCCACCAGGGAACTCCTGGTGATTTCAATTTGAACTTTCCTAATTACTAGTCATGTCCACATGCTTATTTGACATCCATTTATCTTCCTTGATAACTGTTTATTTAGGTCTTTTGACCATTCAAAATAGGGTTTTACATTTAGTTCTGTGATATTGTGTTTTGAAGTAATCTTTCTATATGGTTCAAGGCATGGATTGTATATGGTCTACGGGGCTGATTTTTTTTTTTTTTTTGTCTTTTTGTCGTTTTAGGGCCGCACCTGCGGCATGTGGAGGTTCCCAGGCTAGGGGTCTAATCGAAGCTACAGCAACGCGGGATCCGAGCTTCGTCTGCAACCTACACCACAGCTCACGGCAACGCCGGATCCTTAACCCACTGAGTGAGGCGAGGGATCGAACCCGCAACCTCACGGTTCCTAGGCCAATTCGTTTCCGCTGTGCCATGACGGGAACTCCTAAGGGGCTGATATTTATTTGTTATTTTTGTATGGATATCCAATTGTTACAGCATCATTTATTAAAAAGTTCGCTTTTCTCTACTGAATAGCCTTTGCATCTTGGACAAAAATCTTTTGTCCGTATATATGTGGGTCTGTTTCTAAACTCTTTTTTCTGTTCCATTTATCTAGTTTTTTATTTGCACACCAGTGCTACGCTGTCTTGATTATGGTAACTTTATACTATATCTTGTCCAAGTGTTAGTCCTCCAACTTTGTTGTTCTTTTGCAAAGTCGTTTTAGTTATTCTCAGTCCCTTGCTTTTCCCTATGAATTTTAGAATCAGTTTGCCCATTCCTCTAAATAAAAGTCTGCTGGGATCTTGATTTTGATTGTGTCAAATACACAGATCAGTCTGAATAAAACTGACATCTGGCATCTTTTTTTTTTTTTTTAATTTTTCTGGCCATACCCATGGCATGTGGAAATTCCTGGGCTAGGGATTGAACCCGTGCCACAGTAGCGACCCAAGCCACTGTAGTGACAACAGTGGATCCTTAATCCATTGAGCCACAAGGGAACTCTGATGTTTCAACAATATTGAGTCTTATGACCAACAAATATGTCGTATCTGATGTCTTTTGTCAGTTTTACACCTATTTCCTATTCTTATGTTAGTGTAAATTTTTAAAAAAAATTTTATTTGCAAATTGTTAGTTACTAATACATAGAAATATGACTGACTTTGGGTACTGCAACCTTGTTGAGCTTCCTTATAAGATTTAGAAGTTTTTTGGCAGATTCAGTTTGATTTTCTCTGGAATAATAAAGGTGGGTTTACTTCTTTCTTTCCAATTTGGATGCCTTTTATTTCTTCCTCTTGCCTGAATGCACTAGCTAGAATCTCCAGTACAATGTTGAATAAAAGTGAAGAGAGTGGACAACCTTGTATTATCCCCAACCCAAGTATGTAGGTTTTTTGTAGATGTCCTTTATCAAGTTAAGGAAATTCCTTTCTATCCTTAATTTGCTGATAGTTTTTTATTTTAAAAAATCAGTCATGAACATTGGATTTTCTCAAATGTTTTCTGCATCTGTAGGGAGATCATACAGTTCCTTTTTAGTTTAATATGGTGAATTACATTGGTTGTGTTTTAAGGATTGAACCATCTTTGCATTCTTGAAGTAGATCCTCCTTAGTCATGGTAATTATCCTTTTTATAATGTTAGATTCTATTCTTACTTTTTGTTTATTGGCATATGTTTTAAATATATACTGGGCTGTAGTTTTCTTGTAATATTTTTGTTTGATTTTGGTATCAAAATCAGGGTAATTCTGGAGTTCCCGTTGTGGCTCAGTGGGTTAAGAACCTGACTAGTAACCATGATCCCTGGCTTTGATCAGTGGGTTAAGGATCTGGTGTTGTCACAAACTGTGGTGTAGGTTGCAGTGCAGCTCAGATCCTGAGTTCCTGTGGCTGTGGCATAGGCAGGAAGCTTCAACTCCAATTTGACCCATAGCCAGGGAACTTCCATATGTTGCAGGTGTAGCCATAAAAAGAAAAAAATTCAGGGTAATTCCAATCCTACAGAATGAGGTGGGGAGTATTCTCTTCTCTTCAATGTTCTATAAAGTTTGTGTAGAACTAGAGTTATTCTTCCTTAAATTTTTGATAGAATTCACCAATGAAACTGTCTGGGTCTAGAGTTTTCTTTATGGGAAAGTTTTTATTACAAATTAAAATTTTAAATATACATATAGGGTTATTAAAGTTATTTATATATCCTTTCACAAGCTTTGGTAATATATTTAATGAAATTTGTCCATTTCATTTAAATTGTCAAATTTGTTGGTACAAAGTGATTAATAATATTCCTTCTTATCTTTGAATATTTATAAAAACTGTAGTAATGTCATCTCTCTTTTTCATGATCAGTCTGGCTTGAGATTTATCAATCTTATTGATCTTAAAGAACTAGCTTTTGGTTTCATTGATTTTTCTTTATTGTCTTTCTGTTGGTTTGCTTTCTTATACTCTGATCTTTATTATTTCCTTTCTTCCACTTACTCTGTATGTAATTTTTTCTTGTTCTACTTTCTTGCGGTAGAAGCTGAGATCATTGAAAGCATTCCTGTTTTCTAACACAGGTGTTTATTGCTATAGAGTTCTCCTTAAGTATTGTTTTAGTGCATCCCACAAGCTTTGACTGTTGTGCTTTCATTTTCATTCAATTCAAATACTTTAAGTTTCCCTTTTTGATCTCCTCTTTGACCATTGTATTATTTTAAAATGTACTAGTATCCAAATATTTAGGGATTTTTGCAGATATTGTCTTGTTGCTGATTTTTAATTTATTCCTTTTGTAGTCAGGGAACATGCTTTGTGTGACAAGTTATTCTGAATTTATTGTCTAGAATATAGTCTGTCTTGGTAAATGTTGCCTCTGCACTTGAAAGAATTGTATATTCCACTGTTGTTGGGTGGGGTGTTCTATAAATGTCACTTAAGTCAAGTTGGTTGAATGTGTTTTTTAAGTTGTCTATGTCCTTTACTGATTTTTCTGTCTAATTGTTCTAGCAATTATTGAGAAAGGGGTTTTGAAGCATCCAACTATAATTGCATGTTTGTTTATTTCTTTTTTCATTTCTATCAGTTTTTGCTTCATGTATTTTAAAACTCTGTGATTAGGTACAAAAACATTTAGGATTGTTGTATTCTCTTGATGAAATGACCCCATTGTCATTTTTAAACTACTTTCTTCATGATACTTTCTTCATCTGTAGTAATACTCTTAGCTCTGAAATTTACTTCATTTGTTCTTAATATAACCACTCCAGCTTTTTTTTTAAATTCATGTTAGCATAGTATATCTTTTTTACACTTCTGTTTTTAACCTGTTTATGCCTATATTTAAAATGAGTTTCTTGTAGGCATCTGACTAGTGATTTTTTAAATTTAACCTATTTCTGCCTTTTGTTGGGGTGTTTAGACCATTTACAGTTAATGCATTGTTACTATAGTTAGACTTAAGACTGTATTATTTCATTCCCTTTGTCCTATATAGTTTTAGTTCCCTTTTGCCTTATTTTGGACTAATAATTTTTTATTAATCCATTTTTACTTCCTTTGTTAGTTTTAATCTATGACTATTTCACTTAGTGATTACTGCAGGGTTTATAGTATACATCTTTAAGTTATCAGTATACCTTCAAATGATGTTAAACCACTTCATGTATGAATAGGATACCACAATTTCTTTCCTTCTTGCCTTTATGCTATTGTGGTCATACTTTATTTTCATGTATGTTATAAACCCCACATTACATCATCATCATCATCATTATTTTTGTTTGAGTGGCAATCAGTTATTTTTTGAAAAGATTTACGTAAGTAATCAGGAAATTTTATATATTTATTTATGTTGTTACTGTTTCCAGTCCTTTTTGTTCTTTTGTGTGGATGTATATAGTTCCACTTGTGATTATTTTCCTTCTGCCAGAAGGACTTCCTTTAACATGTATTCCAAGTATACTGGAGGTGAATTCTTCCAGCTTTTGTATACTGAAAGAGTCTTTATTTTTGCCTTTGTTTTTTAAGTTTATTTTTGCTGGGTATAGAATTCTGGGTTGACTTTTTCTGAGTAGGTAAAGGATCTTGCTCCATCATCCTCTCACTTGCATTATTTCTGAAGGGAAATCTGCCATCAGATTTGTTCCTCTGTAGTGCATCTTTTTCCTCTGGCTGCTTTTAAATTTTTCTCTTGGTCACTGATTTTGAGCAATTTGATTATACTGTTTTCATCAAGTCTGGAAATTTTCCAGCCTCTTTTGAAAAGTCCAATAACTCATAGGTCTGGAAACTCTCAAGCCAGTAAGTCAAGGTAACTATTGGACCCATTTTGTTTCTCATCTCTCAGAGATCATCATTCTTTGTTGTCTCATGTTCAGAGTCTTATTTTCATATATTTTCCCTTTTTCGTTAGTTTCACTGGGAGGTAAATCTAGATTTCATCTTGTTGCTCCATCTTGGTCAGAAGCAAATCTCACTCCTGTTTGTATTTTAAAACTCAACTTGGCCAGCTTGGTTATGTTTTTCTCAGTAAGAATAACTCCTGTTAAGTGCACACTGAATAACATTGTAAAACTGAATATCTGCAAGCTGGTTTGAGTTTAGAATTTTGCTGCGAATAATTGAGAATTGGAAGGTGACATAGAATTTGGCTGTAATTGGTTATCATCTCTGTAGAGCAGTGGTCTCAACCTCACTGATGATTTGGCCCCACCCCAGACATTCTGATTTCATTTGACTAGAGTATGGCCTGGACATCAGGGTTCTTGGAGGCCACCAGGTGATCATAATGTACAACCAAGCTAAAGAGCCTCTGGTGAAGTGGATGTCTCCCAGTCCTCCTCCATCTCTGATCCACTCCATCTTTCCTCTCTCTGTATCCTCCCTCCCCCAGCAAAGTCCAGGTTCTGTATGGGGGGACGGACCTCTTTGACTATGAGGTGCGCAGAACCTTCAACAATGACATGCTCCTGGCCTTCATCAGCAGCAGCTGCATTGCCGCCCTCGTCTACATTCTCACCTCCTGCTCAGGTAGGGCTTCTCCGAAGGCCCCGTGTGGAGCCAGCCCCTTCTCTCTTCCCAGTGTGCTTCTCTCTGGGCAAAGCCTTCCTGCTCAGGAGTGCCAGAAATGGTCTTGAAACTGCAGTGTCAGAGCTGTCCTGGGGGCAGGGGTGCTCAGCCATTGCCTTCCAACCCCAGGCAGGTAGGCTGAGGTGCAGAAGTGGGTTGGACCATATCTAAGGGCCCCCATCCCAGGACCTCCCATAGTTGCCCTTTGACCATCTTTTTCTCACTGATAAACTTGCTGACAAGTTTTGGAGAGTCTAGGGTATTGGACACCTCGGGGTTATTCCATAGCCAGTTTTATGTTCCAGGCCAGCTGCCCTTAGTGCACCAGTTCACTTTTCCACCTCCACCTTTTCGTGTACCCTAGCTGCTTCTTTCTGCATATACAGTAGGTACTGTTTATTGCCCAAGTGAGTGAGAGATTGGTCATACCTTCAAAAATGAAAAAGACATTCATTCATGTCACAAATTTTAACTGGATACCAACGATGAGCCAGATGCTCTAAGATGCCAGAGTTCTAGTGGCGAACATCACAGACATACTTCCTTCCCCCATGGAACCTCTAGGCTACTGGGGTGACCAGTGTTAAATATATAATAATTCCATAGTAGCACTTGAGGTAAGTTCCACAAAGATGAGGGCCCATGAGCAACCTGCCTTACTCAGAAACAGATTCATCTCCCACTCAGGCCTCCTGCCCAGCCGCTTATCTGGTCAGGAGGTGGGGAAGGTGGTCCCTGGAGGTGGGGTGTATGAGGCAGTGACCCAGGGTCACTGAAGGGGTGTGTTCTTCTGGGTCCCCCCACTCTAACCCCTGTGCCTCTTGCCCTCCCCAGTGTTCCTGTCCTTCTTCGGGATTGCCAGCATTGGCCTCAGCTGCCTGGTGGCCCTCTTCCTGTACCACGTGGTTTTCGGTATCCAGTACTTGGGTATCCTCAATGGGGTGGCTGCCTTCGTGATAGTAGGCATTGGTGAGTCACCTCTGTTGCCATGGTAATGGGCCTCCCTCTTGGGAACTCTACCCCCAAAAGGACCTTCTTCCAGGATGCAAAGCCTGGCTTCCATGGGGACTCTAAAGCATCCCCTTTCAGACCTCAGAGCCTTGGAGTTGCGAGGGGTTGGGGCGGGGGAGTATGAATGGTGGGCCATCCTTGGTGTATGGTGGCTGGAGCCCCCAAGGGATAGAAGGAACGGGCAGGTATGTGGGGTGGAGGTTAAGAATGGTGGGGGAAGCAGGAAGGGGGCTAAGGCTTGGAGGAAGGGGCCTAGTTCTGGGGAAGCAGTGGGACCCAAGAGCATGGAAGGTGGGGCTTGGATTCTTGACTCAGGTTGGATCTGACCCTGGAGATAGCAGAGTGATTCTGAGCTGCTCCCCCTGGCCTGGGGCTCCCTCCCTTAGGCGTGGACGACGTCTTTGTGTTCATCAACACCTACCGCCAGGCCACCCACCTGGAGGACCCGCAGCTACGGATGATCCACACCATCCAGACGGCGGGCAAGGCTACCTTCTTCACCTCCCTGACCACAGCAGCCGCCTACGCAGCTAATATCTTCTCCCAGGTGGGAGCCTGCCCTCTGCTCTGGCTCCCCCTCCCTGCCCCGCCCACACACCCCAGGTCCCTGCTCTTCCCACCCACCCCTTCCCTTAGGGCCTCACAGCCTCTACTTCAGGGCACTCTCCACATCCCTGAAGTCCGTTTTTGTTACTAATCATTATCACCAGAACTTAACAAATGGGAGAATGATAATAATACAAGTAGTGTTTATTAATAATAATAATAATATTATTATTATTGGCCGTACCTGCGGTGTATGGACGTTCCCAGGCCAGGTATTGAATCCGAGCCTCAGTTGTGACCCATGCCACAGCCGCAGCAACGCTGGATCCTTAACCCGCTATGCTGGGCTGAGACTCAAACCTGCGCCACCACAGGGACAACCCCAGGTCCTTAACCTGCTGCTCCACAGTGGGAACTCCAAGCAGTGTTTACTATTGATGCTCATTAGTTATAATCCAACCTCTGCCTAGAAGGGTTTTTGGCAGATGGTTCCACAGCTGGCAGTGGTGAGCCTGCTCCAGTCTCCTGACCCCAGTCCGGGGCCCTCTCGCCCACCAGCTTCACGCTGCGTTGTCACCCCTCACACTGACCATCCCCTCGCTGGCCCCGCCCTTCTTCACGTCTCTGAGTTGGGCTCAGGAGAAGGATCTTGGGCCAGGTTCTGACAGAACCTAAAAGGCAGTGAGCCTGCCTGAGTTTAGAGCCTTTACAACCTGGGTTGAGGATCCTGTCTAGAAACCACTAGATATTTTGTGATTCTCCAGGCCTTCCTAAAGAACCACATCCAGAAAATAGACAGCCCTGGGTTCAAATCCCACCTCTGCCATTTTTCTGACTGTATGACCTTACATAGGTTCTTTAACCTCTCTGAGCCTCACTTTCCTTGAACTGAGACGACCGGGAAGGTGTCTCACAGTGAAGGCCTGTCTGCTTGCTGACTGGTTTCCTTCTGACTGCCACACCCCACGCAGGTCCCCATGACACATCTGGAGCACAGCCATTGCTCCTAGGCCCCCGCCTCCCTGTCCCCACCTTGGCCTAGTCGCTGACACAAGCCTGCTCTACCAGGGCGTGCCTTCCTCTGTCCTTCATGTAGGGACAGTTATGGAACACCTGCTCCATGCCGGGTACTGTCCAGGCAGAGGCTGCAGTGTAGACCAGAGGTGGATCCTTCCCCACCTGCCATGCCCCTGGCCCCACCCTTCCCTTCTGACATCCTTCTAGGCCAGTGCCTCCGTTCCAGCAGCCCCGGCCTCCTCCCCCTGCCTCAGCTGGGGGTGGCCCAGGGCCCCGAGGGCCTTGCTTCGGGGTCCCTGGGCTCCCTGGGCTCCAGGCCTGATGTCCCCACATCCCCCCATACCTCCCCATCACCAGATACCTGCCGTCCACGACTTTGGCCTGTTCATGTCTCTCATCGTGTCCTGCTGCTGGCTGGCCGTGCTCTTCACCATGCCTGCGGCCCTGGGCATCTGGAGCCTCTACATGGCACCGCTGGAGAGCGCCTGCCAGGCCAGGTGAGCCGGGCAGGCAGAGGGGCAGGGGCCGTGTCCTCCCCTCCGGAATATCCATCAGGCCTGTGGGGGGCCATTCAGCAAGCCACCCTCTCCCCCCAAAGCCGTGATCACTAGTGAGCACCTAGCTGTTTTTGGCCACCCTGAGGCACATGGAGCTCCTAGGCCAGGAATCAGATCCAAGCTGCAGTCATGACCTAAGTCGCAGCTGTGGCAATGCCAGATCCTTAACCCACTGTGCCGGGCCAGGGATTGAACCTGCGTCCCAGCACTCCCAAAATGCTGCTGATCCTGTTGTGCCACAGTAAGAACTCCTCTATGGAGTGCCTTCCGTATGCCCAGTCCTATGCTGGGCACTACTAGGGCAGCAAGGGACAAAGAAGATCCTGGCCGGTACTTAGAGTCGATCACCTGCTATGTGCTGGGAACTGGGCAAAGTGTTTTTTGTTGTTTTTTTTTTTGTCTTTTTGTCTTTTTGCCTTTTCTAGGGCCACACTCGCGGCATATGGAGGTTCCCAGGCTAGGGGTCTAACAGGAGTTGTAGCTGCTAGCCTTCGCCACAGCAGTGCGGGATCCGAGCCACATCTGCAACCTACACCACAGCTCACGGCAACGCTGGACCCTTAACCCACTGAGCAAGGCCAGGGATCGAACCCACAACCTCATGGTTCATAGTCAGATTCGTTAACCACTGAACCACAATGGGAACTCCTGGGCAAAGTGCTTTTGTACAAGTCTTACTGCCGCCACCACCCTCCCCCCGGGACCCTGGTAGCTGGTCCTCCTATTTCTCCCATTTTACAGACGAGGAAACAAAGACCTGGAGAGATTGGGCAACTTTCTCAAGGTCCCTGTTCACTAGACAGCAGAGCCGAGATTTAGAGCCCATAATCTGACTCGGGAGCCCACGCCCTTGGCCACCATGTTACATGTCCTCAGGTTGTCATCTTGAGGGAGAAACAGTATTTAGACACAGTGAACCACATGCAGGGTTGAATAGATCAGCCCAGAGCTGCTACTGAAGGTCAAGGGGTTAGGGTCTTGTGGGCCGGGTGGTCGGGGGAGGATGGCAGGGAGGGGTAGCCACGTGGAATCATGCGTGGCCAGCTGCCTTGGCTGGGAGCACTGAGCAATGGTAGAGGGTCTGGGGTCCGGGCAGGGCCCGCAAAGGCAGGAATATCAGGGGTCCGTGACAGAGTCCACCTGACCGGGGTGAGCCAAGTGAGGGCGGGAAGGAGATGAGAGGCCAGCGGGGAGCTCAGACTCAGGCCCGAGATGCGCTCCTCCGCTCTCCCATGCACAGCCCTCTTCAGGGCTGCTGCACGTGGTGGTTCAGGTTGGGCACTGCACAAGACTGAGGCGCAGCCCTCTGCTCTGTGGACATTAAGATCTGACTCTTTCTGGGAGTTTCTGTTGTGGCTCAGTGGTAATGAATCCGACTAGTACCCATGAGGACACAGGTTCCATCCCTGGCCTCGTTCAGTGGGTTAAGGATCTGATGTTGCCATGAGCTGTGGTGTAGGTCACAGACACAGCTCAGATCCCGTGTTGCAGTGGCTGTGGCGTAGATTGGCAGCTTCAGCTCTGAATCGACCCCTAGCCTGGGAATGTCCATATGCTACAGGTGCAGCCCTAAAAAAAAAAATAAAAAGCCAAAAATAACCCAAAAGATTTGACTTTTTCTATGACAGTTTTGCGATGTAGAAGCAGAGTGTGTTAGGTAAAGAGCTGTTAGACACAAGGGTGTCTAATCTCAGCAGGGATACCAACTCAGCCCCACCCCATGCCCAGTGTGGGGCAGTGGACACAGCAGTCTGCCCAGTCCTGGGCAGCCTCAGCCCCTTTGCCTGGCAGCTTTGGAACCAAGGGCGTGTTACTTGACCTCTCTGTATCTCAGTCTCCTATTCTGTAAAATGGGTATAAGGATTAAGTGACAGTATCCGTGTGCGGCCGCAGCTCACTGCCTGGCGCATAGCACTCATTAGGTTCCCCGTGTCCATCATTCTCGTCCCCCACATTTGGTCCAGTCCAGGTCTCACCTGCAGCCTCAGTGCAGCCCTGCTTCTCCATCATCCTGGTGTCAGGGTCCCGAGGCCACACGACAGCAGAGGTGTGACTCCCCTGCTTTGCTCACCTCGATGTCCGGGCAGCTGCGTGTCATCCTCCCTCTCCCTGGGTAACAGCTGCTGTCACTGTGTGTCTCCCCAGAAGAAGCGTGGCACCCGAGGCCCTGGGGGAGACGCTGTGGAGAGCCGTCCGGCGCGGGTTCCTGGCAGTGCGTGATGCGTGTCCTTTGTCAGCCACCCTGTGATGCTTGAGTTCACGTGAAGCCGGGGCCCTGCCCCGCCCACCCCGGATCCCCAGCACTCACCCCTGTCCCCGACTCTCTCCATAGCTGCCACCAGCAATGCGGCCGCAAGAGCTCCCTGCACTTCCCCGGGGACATGTTTGCGGCTCCTGAGCCGGCCGGGTGCAGCCCTGCGCAGGGCCCCGTGCTCTACCTGGACGACGACATCCCCTTGCTGGACGTGGAGGAGGAGCCAGGTGAGAGCTGGTGCGGGCCTGCCCCGCTGAGCCTGGCGAGTCGCAGGGGCCACCTCCCCGTTGTGAGGACAGGCTGGCCCTGAGGCCGGGGCTGGGCGGGACGGCGGTGGGAATCCCCAGCAAGCCTTGGGCTTCCCTGGAGAGATCGGAGGCCAGGGCGGGCTTTGACCTGCTTCTGGGCCAGCCCTCTGACAGGCCACTGCTCTGTCCCAGCAGTGTCGCTGGAGCTGGGAGATGTGTCCCTGGTGTCCGTGGCCCCCAAGGGCCTGAGGCCAGCTCCCGACAGGGGCAGCCGGGGCCAGCTCATCGTCCAGCTGCAGGAGCTGCTGCATCACTGGGTCCTGTGGTCGGCCGTCAAGAGCCGCTGGGTGATTGTGGGTAAGTGAGCTCTCCGCTCTGCCTCCCTGCATCTTACAACTTCTTGTGGGGAACGGACCCCCCCAAAAAAACAGGCAGGCACTGGGAGCCTGCCCCCCATCCCACAAATGAGCTGGAGGTCAAGGACCTCGCTCTCTTGGAGCTTCACCTCCTTCCTGTGTAGAACGAAGCTGGTCCCACAGTAGCTCTCGCTTCCTGAGCACCTGCCGTGAGCCCGTCATCGTGCTGGGCAGCAGAGCGCCTGGTGCTTGGGCTCTGGAGTTAGGCCAGCTTGGCTGAGTTGGGATCCTTTTTTTTAGGGCTGCACCCGTGGTATACAGAAGTTCCCAGGCTAGGGGTTGAATTGGAGCTGCATCTGCGACCTACACCACAGCTCACGGCCACATTGGATCCTTAACCCACTGAGCGAGGCCAGGGATCAAACCTGCATCCTCATGGATACCAGTCAGATTTGTTTCTGCTGAGCCACCACGGGAACTCCCTCAGTTGGGATCCTAATTCTGCCGCATACTAGCAGCGTCACCTTCCCTAGACCAGGTGAGGTCCAGTTAGTCTGACCTGTAACGGAGGGTAAGAATTGCTCTCTGATAAGGCAGTTGTGAGGAAAGCCATAGTGCGTATAAAGAACTTAGCCAGGAGTTCCTGCTGTGGCCCAGTGGGTTAAGAACCTGACTGTAGCAGCTCCAGTTGCTGTGGAGGCATGGGTTCGATCCCCTACCCGGTGCAATGGGTTAAGGATCCGGCATTGACTATGGAAGACAGTGTGGAGGTACCTTAGAAAACTCTACATAGAATTACCATATGACCCAGCAATCCCACTCTTGGGCATATATCCAGACAAAAATTTCCTGGAGAAAGACACTTGCACACGCATGTTCACTGCAGCACTATTCACAATAGCCAAGACATGGAAACAACCCAAATGTCCATCGACAGATGACTGGAT
>PVHT021183551.1:3246226-3295290 GCA_004024745.2 Catagonus wagneri
AAAATTAAAAAAAAAAAAAAAAGCAGCACATGGCATGCAGTAGGTGCTCAATTAAAGTTAAGTGCTGCTATCATCATCATCATCACCATCATCATCATTAGTATTTAGGGTTATGCAAGATCAAATTCATGTTAACTGGCTTGTAGCTTATAGTCTGACCCCCAAGTGACACACCTAACAACCACCCCCTACCTCTGGAGGACCAATGGGCTGGCGTGCTGGACCTCTGCCCACTTCCTTGGGCAGCCCTCTCCCATCCGCATAAAGGAGTGGCTCTGTCCCCGGGCCTTGGAGGCCCCAGTGGTGAGTGTGCCCCCCTACCCAGGCCCAGCCCCGCCGCCTAGCCTTGTCCTTCCCTTGCAGGGCTCTTTGTCTCCATCCTCATCCTGTCCCTGGTGTTCGCCAGCCGGCTCCGCCCCGCCAGCCGGGCCCCGCTGCTCTTCCGGCCTGATACCAACATCCAGGTGCTGCTGGACCTCAAGTACAACCTGAGCGCTGAGGGCATCTCCTGCATCACCTGTTCAGGTGAGGGTTTCAGGTGAGGGTTTCAGGTGAGGGTTTCCGGCTCGGCCTCCCGTGAGCGTCTGCCACCTTTGGAGTCTAGATCTCAAAGATGAGAGATGCGAGATCCAGGCTCCCCGTCGCTGCTTGACCTCAGGCAAATCGGTCCACCCCTAAGCCTCAGCATCTCAACGTTTCATTAAACAAATGCGTTCTAGGTGCCAGCTGCGCTGGTGCTGGAGAGACCGCAGTGGGTGGGACGAGCTTCCTGAGCTCTGGGCATTCATTCCACTGCTGAGGCGTCTCTTATAATAGTCGATCTGATCTCTGGTGGACCAAAAGCAGGCTGCCTGGGGAGCTGAGCATCCTGGAAGGCTTCTTGGAGGAGGCAGTGTCTAAGCCAAGACTTGTGGAATGGGAAGGACTTAACCAAGCTGGGAGTGGGGAGGAGGGAAGCGGTCTAGACAGAGGGGAGCACCAGGTGGAAAAGACCAGGGCCAAGTTTGAGAGAGGGAGTTGCAGGAGCTAAGGCTACTCAGCTGAGCTGGGCCAGCACCTGCTAGGTTGAAGTGAGGAGTCTTGATTTTATTGCAGTTGTCCCTGGAAGCTTAAAAAAACCTCTAAGCTTAAAACCTTAGAGGGGCCATGATCAAGCCCCCCCGGGTGCTGTGTGGTTGGTGAAATGTGGCCAGGAGACCAGCTAGGAGGCTGGTATGGCCATTTAGACGAGCGACGGTAGGGCTGGGGCCAGTGTGCTGACAATGGCAGTGAAATCAAGAGGTTTTTAGGAGGTGAAATTTACAAGACAGTGATGGAGTGTGTGCCCAGGATGAGCAAAGAGGTGAGATGAAGATGTCTCCTTACCTTAGATTTAGTCTGATCCAGGCCCTCCTCTTCCAGAGGGGAGCCTGAGGTCAGGGTTGAGGGCGGGGGAAGTCAAGCCAAGGTCATACTGCTTTGCCGGGTGGTTAGAAACCAAATGAGAAGATGCTTGGGTGAGTGCTTCCAGCTCCTGGGGGAAGACCCGCTGACTGCTGTAATTGCCTTCATCTAATTAGGGCGGTGTTCAGGTTAACCTGGCCTTCCCTTTGGTAATGGCATTAGCCAAATGCATGATAATCGACTGCAGCTCAGAGGTGCCCGGGAGCCCCTCCTAATTGGAGGCAGGCAGCTCCACCGCTTTTCAGGCTCCTCTCCCTCCTGCCTGGGCATCAAATTCCACTCCATTCTCACTGCACTGCCAGGCTTCCCATCATACCTCACGGCCTGGAGGCAAAAAGCCGCACCTGCTCCCATTTCGCAGGCGGACAAGCCCCAGGATGATCCTGAGGTTCCTGGAAACATCTGGAGAAGGGTCCAGACCCCAGCCAGAGTCCAGCCCCCAACCCCTTCTGTCTCTCAGCCTCTGAATTGCCTCTTAAAGGGACCCTACGCGTTGTAGCAGAAAGAGCTTCAGCTTTAGGGACAGAGAAGATTGTTCCTCATCGGGCTCCGCCTCTCACATCCCCTGCAGGTCATGTGACCTCCCTGAACCTCTGCCTGCTTCTTGGTCCAATGGGGTTAATAATAACGACCTCTTAGGATTATTGTGAGGATCAAATTTTCAGAGGTGTAAAGTTTCTCTCTTTAAAAAACTAAAAATAGGAGTTCCCGTCATGGCTCAGTGGTTAACGAATCCGACTAAGAACCATGAGGTTGCAGGTTCGATCCCTGGCCTTGCTCAGTGGGTTAAGGACCCAGCGTTGCCGTGAGCTGTGGTGTAGGTTGCAGACGTGGCTCGGATCCCGCGTTGCTGTGGTTGTGGCGAAGGCCGGCAGCTACAGCTCCTGTTAGACCCCTAGCCTGGGAACCTCCATATGCCGTGGGTGCAGCTCTAGAGAAAGGCAAAAAGACAAAAAACAAAACAAAACAGAACAAAAACTAAAAATAGGACTTACCTTCGTGGTTCGGCGGTTAATGAACCTGACTAGGATCCATGAGGATGTGGGTCTGATCCCTGGCCTCACTCAGTGGTTTAAGGATCCGGCGTTGCCGTGAGCTGTGGTGTAGGTCACAGATGCGACTTGGATCCTGCGTTGTTGTGGCTGTGGTGCAGGCCGGCAGCGGTAGCTCCAATTCAGCCCCTAGCCTGGGAACCTCCATATGCCACGGGTGCGGCCCTAAAAAAAAACAAAGAAAGGAAAGAGGGAAGGAGGAAGAGAGGGAGGGAAGGAGGGAGGGAGAAGGAAAGAACGGAAGGAAAATAGGAGTTCCTGCTGTGGCAGGGTGGGTTAATGATCTGGCTTGTTTTTGTCAAGGTGCCAGTTTGATTCCCGGCCTGGCAGAGTGGGTTAAGGATCCAGCATTGCCACAGCTGCGGCACAGGTCGCAGCTCCCACTTAGATTCTATCCCTGGCCTGGAAACTTCCATATGCTGCAGGCGCAGCTGGAGGAAAAAAAAAAAAAGGGAAAGAAAATGAGTTCCCTGGTAGCTCAGTGGGTTAAGGATCCAGCATTGTAACTGCAGCGGCTTAGGTCACTGCTGTGTTCGGGTTTGAACCCTGGCTCAGAAACTGCATGCCGTGGGCGCAGCCAAAGAAAAAACGTCCAAATAAAAAACTCACCCGTGTGCTTGGGCAAAATTCAGGAGTTCCCCCCTGTCTCTGCTGGTTGACCCTGAGGCGTTTCCTGTTGTTGCTCAGTACTGAGCAACCCTCGTGAGCCAGAGGCGTCGCAAAGCACATGGGGCGCAGCATCCTCTCCGGCCCCTCAGGGAGCGAGGGGAGGGGAGGATGGGTCGGGAAAGCTTCCCGGTGTCTTTCTCTGCGTGCGGCCGGCGATGCCTTTCTTTTGCCTTAAGATTCTTGTAAATTCAGCATCTGGTACTTTTTCATTTCCATCTAATTTCTCTTAGACCCTTGACACCACCCCCTTTCCCAAGCTGAGACCCCCCGGGGCCGAGTCCCTTGGGTTGTCCTCGTCCCAGCCTCGAGGCCCTTCTGCCCTGATGTGGCTTGGGGCGGGGGGTAGGGCTGTTCCAGGAGAAGCCCCACAGCCTGCAGAACAACATCCGGACGTCCCTGGAGAAGAAGAAGCGGGGCTCAGGGGTTTCCTGGGCCGGCCGGCCTGAGGCCACCCTGCAGGGTGAGTGGGGAGTGTGGCCTGGCTGGGTAGGGTGCTGGGAGGTCCCGCCTGCTGCAAGGGAGGGGGGCTGGGGAGAGAGCAGATTAAATCCAGTCTTGGTTCTCCTGCGAGCCTATGTTCTCGGGTCACCGTGGAAGGGTTGGGTGGGGGAGGGGTGAACTTGAGGCCCTCGCCCTTCATGGCGACAACTCCCCTCGGCCAAAACAGGACAGTCCTCTCCTACCACCATCCCAGCCTGGCTTGTGGTGCCCCACGAGTCTGCCTTGTGTACCAGATCCATCCTGAATGTCTGGGGGAGGCCACGGTAGCCTCCTGAACGCTGGAGGCTGGCTTATCCCTTCTGGGGTCTCTGTCAGAGGTGGGATGCTGGGGTACATGTGGGAATCAACCCCCCACATGGGGCAGTTCCATATGTCCTTGTCACTCCATGGCCACCATCCCCCCCACCCCGTGCCCACCATCGTCGCCACCAGCCCCTCCTCACCGTTCACTGCGAATGAATGAATCCCCAGCGTTCCCATCACTGCCACGACCCCAGTCCGTTCTGGCCCATCTTCACCACGGCTTCCACCATCCCTGTCACTCTGTCCACCTGTGCCGCCACCCTGTCCCCGTGGCCACCACCACCTTCCCCTCCGCCCGGGCCGCCAACCCACTCTGGCGCCCATCACCAGCCCCCGCTGCCCCATCATGGCCGTGGGCTCCGTCCAGTGGAGAGGAACGGAGCCACCACTCGGAGAGGAGCCCAAGGTCAAGCCCGGCTCCTCAGTCACCGGACCAGAGGCTGGGCTGCTGCAGGGTCAGGGGGAGCCAGGCGAGACTGCTGTCCCCCTCCTCCACCCCTCGTTTGTCCCTAGACTCCGCAGGCACCGTGTACGTCTCCAAGGTGAAGAGCAGGGGCCACCCGGCTGTCTACAGGTTCTCCCTCAACGCCAGCCTGCCCGCCCCTTGGCAGATCGTGTCCCCCGGGGACGGGGAGGTGCCCTCCTTCCAGGTGAGCCTGGGCCGTCATGCAGCGAGCCGCCACTACCAGGGGAGGGGGCCCTCGACGCCGCGCTGGTGGGCACTGGCCACATCGGGGCCTGCGAGGCTGACGCTGCTACAGGCAGAGAAGGACCGCCTCCCGCCGTCAGCCAGTTCTGCAGCAGGGACCCGCACGGGGCAAGAGCACGGGCTGCTGAATCAGCCAGACCTGGGTTCGAGTTCCGGCTCTGCCATTTATAACCCGTGTGTCTTTGGGAAGATGACATAATCCCTCTGAGCCTCAGTTTCCCCGCCTGTGAAATGGGGATGTGAAAAGTGCCAGCCAAGGTTGTTGGAGGTACCACCAGGCAAGGCCTGTGCGTTTGTAACATCTGCAGCCTTGGAGGTGCTCCATAAATGGGACCATTCGTTACACAGTTGTTCTCAGCAGCTGGTCCAATTTCCCAGAATAGGGCCTCCCAGGGCCAGCCCAGGCCCCCGGCGCTTCCCTCTCAGGACTCACTTGTATTTCTTCACCGTGTTACACCGCCAGGGTGACAGTTACACGTGTCAGCTCATTTGTTCAGGGTTTCTATTTCCACGTGAAAGACGGTGGTCTCTGAGGCGTTCCCTGGCTCTATCTTTGCACGGCGGTTCCCGCTGCCTGGAAAGCTTTTCTTCCGGCTTAACGCGCAGCGGGCTCCCCATTCAGGTCTCAGCATAAATGTCACCTCCTCCCGGAACCCTGTCCTGCCGTCCTGCTCTGTGTTCCCTCCTCTTCTGCTGCCCCACTCACCACAGCTCCGGCAGGGCAGGGCCCGAGCCCGGCTGGCCGGCTGCCGTATCCTCAGAGTCCAGCTCCGGGCCTGGCTCACAGCAGATCCGCAGGTGAAAACTGAGGCTCAGAGAGGGAGGCGAGAATTCGCCCCATCTTGAAGCTCGAACCCTGGCCTCCTGAGCCTCTGCCCAGGGCTCCATCCCCGACTCCGGGGGAACGGAAAGGGGGCAGGGGGCAGGGAGGGGCCGGAGCCGGAGGCCGGGCCCAGGCCGAGGCGGCCTCGCGGAGTCACCTGTCTTGTCTCTGTCAATCCACTGCTTAGGTGTATAGAGCGCCTTTTGGTAACTTCACCAAGAAGCTGACCGCTTGTGTGTCTACAGTAGGGCTGCTCCAGGCGGCGAGCCCCTCCCGCAAGTGGATGGTGACGACCTTGGCCTGCGACGCCAAGCGGGGCTGGAAGTTTGACTTCAGCTTCTACGTGGCCGCCAAGGAGCAGCAGCGCACTCGGTAACAGCCTCGCCGATGAGCCTGGCCCACGCGTTTGCCCGACCCCTGACCCCCACCCCTGGGCTGCTGCTAGCCGTCAGCAGGCACTGTTAAGAAACCCCTGTCCATGGGAGTTCCCGTTGTGGCTCAGCAGTAATGAGCCCGACTAGTAACCGTGAGGATGCTGGTTTGATCCCTGGCCTCGCTCGGTGGGTTAAGGATCTGGCATTGCCGTGAGCTGTGGTGTAGATCGCAGACATGGCTTGCATTCCGAGTTGCTGTGGCTGGGGCGTAGTCCAGTAGCTCCAGCTCTGATTGGACCCCTAGCCTGGGAATTTCTATATGACACAGGTGTGGCACTAAAAAAAAAAAGAAAGAAAAAAATAGAAACTGTTGTTCATTTCCACACATCTGTTAAGACATTCCCCTGCCCAGGAGGGGGGACACCGAGGAATGGCTCCCCATCTGCCGTTCTTCCTCTGGCCAGCTCTGCGGGAGGCCCAGTGGCCACTGGCTGCCCCTCAGCGCACCAAGCCAGCCCCATCTCGGAGCCTCTGAATCTGCCGTTCCCACGGCCTAGAATGCCCGGCCCAGCTCCTCCTGAGACTGACTCTTTTCAAGGCTCAGATCTTTACCAGATCCCCCCCACCTCCCCCACTGCCCAAGGTGGTCCCTGACCAGAAGCCCTCCCCCGTTAAAACAGCCATGTCAGTCTCTCCCCCTGCTCTCTTCCTGGCTCCCATCCCCACCCGGAATCACACTGACCTCCTGGTTTATCACCTGTCTTCCCTCAGGAGCACGTGGGCACCCTGCAGTGAGCGCCCTACAGCTGTTCTGTGCAGTGTTCCCACGCCCGCCACATAGCAGGTGCTCAGGAAACGCTGCATGAATGAATGAATGAGTTCTGCTTTCCTATCCAAGGCGCCGTCCACACTCTCAACACCTATGACCCAGAAATTACTTACGTAACAGTCCCCTCCCTCAGACTCAGGCTGTGAGATGACAAGAGAGAGTCTGTGTGTGCTGTATTTACCTGCTGCATAAACACGCGCTGCCTAGAGCCTGGCGTGCAGTCAGCGCGTGTGCCTGAATACTGACGAGTGACTGCACTCTGTGCCTTGAGGGTCTCCGGGCCAGCTGGGGGCAGTTTCTCCCAGGTTTTCTCCCCCATGTTCTGATCACTGAGGCTGTGTTAGCCCAGGGCCTACTCATTCATTTAACAAACATTGAGCACCGACCGTGAACCTGCACGGGGCTAGTCCTAGGGATGGTAAAGGACGGATGTGACTCCCGCCTTCCAGCCGGCTAGCGGGAGACAGCGGCTGACAAGTCAAGCGCAGTGTCATTACAAATGACAAGACGTGCTCTGAAGAAAAGAGCCCACTGCTGTGACCGTCCAGAGGACGGCAGTGCAGGGCCTGTGCTGGTGACACAGGGAGACCGTGTCTCTGGCAGGGCCGGGCCTTGGGACGTGGAACACAAGGCTGAACTCCGCTTGGGGCAGAGTGACCAGAGTGGGCTCACTGGGCCCTTTGGCCCGACACACCTTGGCTTGGGGGCTTGGGGTCCCTCTTCCTGCTCTCCAGGGCTGGGCATGCTCCTCACATAGGCAGCAGCCACCAGGGTCTGGCTGCCCCCATGAGCTTAGAACATTCTAGAAAGGACCTTGAGCTACATCAAGTCCGGTGGTAAGTAAGCTGACTGTGGAATTCCTTCTTCAGACAGAATCTTGAGGCCTCTGTTCAGATTAAGGCCAGGCAGGGGCTTCTGGGCAGCGGCCCCAATGCTGGCCGTGGACCCTCTGAATTCTTGCACCCCCTAGAGGACAGTTTGGAAACTGCTAGTCTTTTCTGTCCTGTGAAGAGATATAAAGAGAGGAGGGATTTCCTGTTGTGGCTCACCGGCTTAAGAACCTGACCGGTATCCATGAGGACATGGGTTCAATCCCTGGCCTCAGTGGGTTAAGGATAAGGCGTTGCTGTGTGCTGTGATGTAGGTGGCAGACAGGGTTCAGATCCCGCATTGCTGTGGCTGTGGTGCAGGCTGGCAGATGCAGCTCTGATTCGACCCCTAGGCTGGGAACTTCCCTGGGCCGCACCTGCCCCCATACGCAGCCACCTTTGCCTAGCCTCCCCAATCCTTCCCAGCCTCAATCCTGGCCTCCTTTGCCTCCACAGGAAGCTTTACTTTGCCCAGTCCCACAAGCCCCCCTTCCACGGGCGTGTGTGCACGGCACCTCCCGGTTGCCTGCTTAGCTCCAGCCCCGACGGGCCGACCAAAGGCTTCTTCTACGTGCCCAGCGAGAAAGGTACACGTGGGGAGGCTGCAGTGGGGCCTCTGGAGGCTGGGCCCCGCCTCCCTGTACAGCTTTGACTCCCTCTGCAGTGCCCAAAGCCCGCCTCTCCGCCACCTTCGGCTTCAACCCCTGCATGAACACAGGCTGTGGGAAGCCGGCGGTGCGGCCGCTGGTGGATACTGGGGCCATGGTCTTCGTGGTCTTTGGCATTATTGGCATCAACCGCACGCGGCAGGTGGATAACCATGTCATCGGAGACCCGGTATGTGGGCCCACAATGGGCAGATGCCAAAGGGCCCAGCCACTCCAGGCTTGCAAACAAGTACCAGCCCAGAGGCCACCAGCCTGGTCCCCCATGCTCCCTCTTGGATCCTTGACTGCACTTTCGGCCCAAACAGGTCCCCATGGACCCCTGGGACAGCATTTCTCTTGAGAACTGAGCAAGGCTGAGCTCTTAGAATTGCCCGGGAATCTGGGCGCAGTCAGGCCTGAGCCGGCTGCCCCGCCTCACTAGGGCTGGAGGCAGGGTGAATACAGATGTAAAACCCCCCCGCCCTCCTCCTGCAGGAAGCCCTCCCTGTGCCCGCAGCCCTTGCCGCATCTTCGGCCCTGGTGCCCTCGCTCAGGCTGGTCTGCCCATTGCTGGGCTCCTGGGCGTTGGAGGGGAGGGGGCTGCTGGAGCAGTGAGTGGGTCTGGGCCCATCACACGGAGGGAAGGGTTGTGGACACGGGTAGGGTTGGTTGGAACCCCTGCCTGGGAAAGTCAGCCTGACTGGGGGTGCACACAAAGTGATTTGGGGGAGCCAGGCGGGGTCAGAGATCTGTCTGGCCCGTGAGTCTGCAGGTGTTCAGAGGAGGCGTGGGGAGGAGGAGAGGCAGCTGCTGTAGGACAGGTGGGAGGTGGCTGTGCGGAGGGAGAGGGTGGGCAGGGAGCCCAGGTGCGGAGGGGGAGGGCGGGCAGGGGGCCCAGGTGCACGCATAGAGAGTAAAAGCAAGGAAAGGGTACTGAGGGGGCTCACTGGGGTGGGCAGTTATGGGAAGGGAGACACCGCAGGGGGTGGGGCAGAGCGGGCTGGGCCAGGACCACAGCCACCAAGCAGAGGGTTCGGAGCTCAGCAGTGGGCGAAGGAGGGGAGCTGCCCGCCGTTCCTCTCCAGGGCTGGGGCCCGGGACTGAGTTCCCGACTCACTGAGCAGCGGCACCGGCTTGTGTGTCTCATTGGGAAAGGGCAGCGTCGTCTACGACAGCAGCTTTGACCTCTTCAAAGAAATTGGGCACCTGTGTCGCCTCTGCAAGGCCATCGCGGGGAACTCGGAGCTGGTGAAGCCGGGTGGGGCCCAGTGCCTGCCCTCAGGTGCGAGGGGAGCCAGCGCCTTGGAGGGAGGATGGAAGGGGGGCGGGGTCCAAGAGTGGGCAACCCGAGGACACACGTGCCTGGCGTGGGCATGGCTGCAGACCCATGTCTGTGCGCGAGAATATCCACACCTTTGTCAAGGGTGTGCGAATCTTCCAGATGAGGGCATCTGCGTGCCTGAAGGTGAACTGGCTCTGAGCCGCACGGGCGTGGGGAGGCGTGCAGCGTGTAGGGCTGCACCTGCAGAAGTAGCTTTTCTATAACTGAGAGCGAGGTGGGGGGCTGCCCACTGCTGGTTAACTGCGTCACACCAGGGCTCTCCCGATGACGTTGCAGGGGGCTCCGGACACTTTTTAAACTCAAAGTTGCAGGAAAGGCGTGTGCCCCTTGCACACCTGCACTCAGATGGGTGAGCACACATGCAGGCATGGGATGGGAGGGCAAGGGGTGCTCCCTTGCGGGGCCCCACCCCCGACCAACTCCCCGTCTCCCCACAGGCTACAGCATCTCCTCCTTCCTGCAGATGTTGCACCCCGAGTGCAAGGAGCTGCCCGAGCCCCACCTGCTCCCAGGGCAGCTGTCACACGGGGCCGTGGGCGTCAAGGACGGCCGCGTGCAGTGGATCTCCATGGCCTTTGAGTCGGTGAGCCACGGGCGGGCCTCCAGGTGCAGTGTGGTGCACTGGCCTCGCAGAGCGCGCTGTCGCCGCTGGTCCCGGTCCCCCAACCCAGAGCAGAGTAGAGCGGTTCCTCTTCGGAGGGAATCCTAAGGCTTAGAGGGGTGAAATGTCACAGGGTGGTGAGCGTCAGCTTCCAGGGCAGAACAAGGCCTTCTGGCCACCGAGCGCAGCCGTCGTGCTGCACAGGACACAAGCCAGCTCCCACCACCTGCCTCCCGTCAGCCCCGGGTCCACGTCGTTTTGCGGGGGCAGGAGACAGTTCAGGATGCTCCCCTCTGCCACTGTGAGGGGCCAGGTTCTGGGCCACAGAGCCCCCTTGCTGGGCCTTCCCAGGAGAGATTCGAAGCCAGGGGACAGCCTAGCCCGCACCTCACTGCTTCCTCCCCACCCCGGATCCTCCTTGGGCTCTACCAAGGAGACACTCAGGCACAAGTGCACACACACACACACATATCCCCAGCCTGGGCACTGCAGCCCTCTTGGCCCTGGCACTTGGCACTGTGAGGCTTGCCAGGTTTGCCCCTGCTGCCTCTGAGCTAAGCCCCAGGTCTGGCCCTGGCTCTGATCCCGCTGTGCTCTGTGTCCTTGAGCAAGGCCCTCGTCCCCGCCCCCCATCTCCAGCCTCCAGTTCCTCCTCTAAAGATTAAGGTCACAGTTCCCTGCCCACCCTCTGGCAGTCATCGAGAAGCTACAGTGAGATCACTCACGTGGAGGTGTTGGGGACAAGAATGACAGGGTAACAAGTGGACGATTCTTACTCTCTGGCCCCAGTCCTGCTTTCTGTCCCACCACTGTGTCACTCACTGCATGAACAGCCAAGCTGCTGGCCACCAGTGAGGAGGCCCAGACCCTCTCCCAGCTCTCAGAGAGCCCCAGGTTAACGCAGACACCATTTCAAAGCCCAGGCAGATGTTTTTGTTTTGGTTTGTCTTTTTAGGGCCGCAAACACCGCATATGGAAGTTCCCAGGCTAGGGGTCGGATCAGAGCTGTAGCTGCCAGCCTACACCACAGCCACAGCAATGCGGGATCCGAGCTGCATCTGCCACCTACGTCCACAGCTCATGGCAACACCGGATCCTTAACCCACTGAGTGGGGCCAGGGATCGAACCCGTGTCCTCATGGCTACTAACTGAGTTTGTTACTGCTGAGCCATGAAGGGAACTGCCCAGGCAGTTTTAATTGTTGTAACATAGACATAGTAAAATTGACCGTCTTGAGTTTATAGCTCAGTAATGATCCATCTCTAAAACTTTCCACCTTGAGAAACTGGAACTATCCCCATTCAGCACTGACTCTCCATGCCCCTTGTCCAGCTCCAACTCCACTTTCTGTCCCCATGGATTTCGCCGCAGAAGTGGAGTCACACAACACTAGTCTTTTTATTGTTTTGCCTTTTTTTTTTTAAATCTAGAACCGCACCCACGGCATATGGAGCTTCCCAGGCTAGGGGTCTAACAGGAGCTGTAGCGGCTGGCTTCGCCATAGCCACAGCAATACGGGATCCGAGCCGCGTCTGCAACCTATGCCACAGCTCACGGCAATGCCAGATCCTTAACCCACTGAGCAAGGCCAGGAATCGAACCCACAACCTCATGGTTCCTAGTCAGATTTGTTAACCACTGAGCCACAACGGGAACTCCCCAACACTAGTCTTTTTGTGACTGGTTCTTTTCACTCATTCTTTCCCTTTTTTTTTTGGCTGCACGAGAGTCATATGGAAGTTCCCAGGCTAGGGGTTGAATTGGAGCTATAGCTGCTGGCTTACGCCACAGTCACAGCAATGCAGTATCTGAGCCGCATCTGCGACCTACACCACAGCTCATGGCGATGCCGGATCCTTAACCCACTGACCAAGGCCAGGGATCAAACCTGCAACCTCATGGTTCCCAGTCAGATTCGTTTCCGCTGAGCCACAAAGGGAACTCCCATTCCTTCCTTTTTAAGGTGGAAGCTGCAGGCAGTGTGAGGGAGCAAAGACTCCCTGATCAGCGTCCTCCACATTTCAGGACATCATTTCCCAGCCGACCCCACCAACACTCAGACGCACACAGGCCAACTCACTGTAAACTGGGTGCCACGAGATGAACAGGCCACCTGCCCTCCTGAACTCACCGTCCGGCCAGGAGAGAGGCAGGCAGTTTGCAGCGCGGTGACGAGCACTATGTCGGGGAAGCACCGAGGGCTTGCAGAGCCCAGATGATGCCTGTCTTGGGGCATCAAAGAAGGCTTCCTGGAGGAGAGGAGATGGGACCCTAGTGAGCCTTGAAGGAGAAGAGGAGGCAGAGGGAACAGCATGGGCAGAAGCTAGGACACAGAGGGGGGCCTGTGGCAGGCGGGGGGAGGGGGATTGTCCAGGAGTCAGAAGCGGTTCTGTTGGAAGAGGATAGGGACTTTGGTGGCGTCAGGACCTGCTACCGCTGTGAGAGTCACACGTGCACCCAGACAGGCTCACCCTTCACTCCATGAGCCAGAGGCTCTGTGTGCAGGTGGCCAGGGGCTGGCTGCAGCTGTCACAGAGCAGACCAGTGGTCACCAGGGCCCGCCCGTCTCACCGGCTTCTGTCCCCGCAGACCACGTACAAGGGCAAGTCCTCCTTCCAGACCTACTCGGACTACCTGCGCTGGGAGAGCTTCCTGCAGCAGCAGCTGCAGACGCTGCCCGAGGGCTCGGCCCTGCACCGAGGCTTCCAGACCTGCGAGCACTGGAAGCAGATCTTCATGGAGATCATAGGCGAGCGGCAGCCCAGCCCCTCACCCTCGGGGTCCCAGCCGGGGGGCGGGGGGTGGTGGCAGTGGGGTGCATGCAGAGGGGACCTGGCCTGAGCTGCCCTTGTCTTCGCAATTCTGACCAAGAGCCCCGGGGAAACTGGGACGACACAGTGGCCGGGATCACCAGTGAGAGACCAAAGTCTGGGGCCCCTCCTGCTCGGGGGCACCTGGCCACACTCTCTGATCCTGAATTTGGCCGTCTAGAGAGTAACGGTAATGACCGTCATGGCAGCCGTCTGTCGAGTTGAGCCCGTCTTAGTGCCAAACCGCGTGCCACCCTCACCTGTGTTATCTCTTCCAACCCCAACCGAGGCCTAGGGAGTGGGTACTGTTACCCCATTTTACAGATGAAGAAACGGAGGCTCAGAGTGGTCAGGTGGCTTACCCAGAATGACACAGTGACAGTGCCCACCTGCATAACCCCAGGACCTCCGAACCAGGAGGGTGAGGGGGCTCCGGGTGCCCCTCCGTGTGGCCCAGCTCAGGGCCCTCTTCTCTCGCCTTCCAGGGGTGCAGAGCGCCCTGTATGGCCTGGCCCTCTCCTTGCTCATCTGCGTGGCCGCGGTGGCCGTGTTTACCACCCACGTGCTGCTCCTGCTGCCTGTGCTCCTGAGCATCCTGGGTAAGCGGCTCGGGGGCCAGGGGCGGGCAGGGGTCTGGCTGGCGACCCCAAGTCAGCAGGATTCCCTGCTGTCCTGTCTCCACCCTTAGCTGTTCTGTCTCTCCAGTGAAGGCTTCCCCACCCCAGGCAAGAAGGGCCTCTGTGACAGTCACCCATAGGGCCCTGGGCTTCCGAGGGGAGCCAGATGTCACCAGGTGTCACCAGGTGGGAGCCGTCAGCCCAGAGACAGGTGTTGCTGCACTTGTCCCCTCTTTCAGGCTCCCCCAGCTCTCTCTGGTCCTTCCCACCTTGTCCCACCTGTCCCCAGAGGCGGGGGCTCCACCGTGGACCTCACTGCATTCCCCGGCGGCCCTGTGAAGTGGCCCGCCACCTCTCCGGGACTGTATGGGTGGGGCCGGGTCAAAGCTGCCTCCCGCCACCCCCACCTCCTGCAGGCATCGTCTGCCTCGTCGTGACCATCATGTACTGGAGTGGCTGGGAGATGGGCGCCGTGGAAGCCATCTCCCTGTCCATCCTGGTCGGCTCCTCCGTGGACTACTGTGTCCATCTGGTCGAGGGCTACCTGCTGGCCGGAGAGAACCTGCCCCCCCACCAGGCCGAGGTGAGCACCCCGCCTGCCCCATCCCTCCCCAAAGAATCCTTCCCTGTTCGGTGCCACTGAGCCCCTGAGGGTAGCTGGCCACCCCCTGCCCGACCCTAATCAGGATGTGTCCTAGGAGCCTGTTTCCAGGGCCATTTCTCCGTGCCCAGGAAACTCAAGTTCTAAGTCAGCTCTAGCCAAGCATCGCCGTGGGCCATGAGTGGGTCTGCACCCCGCCCCCAGCCTGTCTCCCTAAGTGAACGCGTGAGGGGTTGGACCAGGCGTCTTCCAGGGGCCCTTCCTGCTTCCTGGGCCCCTGAGTCTGAGTCATTCACTAGTCCAGGGAACAGGTCTGAGCCCGAGTCATGAAACTGAGGCCCCCCGCTGCCCCCCCACGAGTGAGGACATGCCCGGGTACTCACTGCCAAAACCAGCTCTGGTCTCATAAGGTTTCTGGTTTTCTCCCAGTTTGGAATTGTATGGGTGTGAAACATCTATAAATAAGTCAGTTGGTTATGCATTTAGCTGCTCTTGGTCAAAAGAAGGAAATCAGTTCCAATCAGGGCTCCTGTTTCTGAAGACCTACTATGCAGAGCACTGTGTTCCGGTTGTCACGGCAACATTTAACACGCCCCCACTGTGTGCCCTGCAAGGGAACTGTTTCATCTTCACACCAGCTCTCTGAACGGGTGCTATTATCCCCATTTATGGAGGTGGAATCAGGCTGGCTTTGGCCAGCGTGGGCCTGTTTACCCAGAGTCCAAGCCCCCATCTCGAGCCCCAGGCAGGGAGGGAGCCCCTCCGGCGTCTAGGACCCCAGCTCTGCCCTCACCCACACCCAGGATGCCCACTCGCAGCGCCAGTGGCGGACGCTGGAGGCCGTTCGGCACGTGGGCGTGGCCATCGTCTCCAGCGCCCTCACCACCGTCATCGCCACGGTGCCGCTCTTCTTCTGCATCATCGCCCCGTTTGCCAAGTTCGGCAAGATCGTCGCGCTCAACACCGGCGTCTCCATCCTCTACACGCTCACGGTCAGCACGGCCCTGCTTGGCATCATGGCGCCCGGCTCCTTCACCCGGACCAGGACTTCCTTCCTCAAAGCCCTGGGCGCTGTGCTGCTGGCGGGGGCCCTGGGGCTGGGCGCCTGCCTCCTGCTCCTCCAGAGCGGCTACAAGATCCCCCTGCCCGACGGGACCTCCCTATAGCCCTGGCACCGCATCCGGACTTGCACATCTGTGGTCCAGTGGGCGGAGACGAGACGCTCGTTCTCTGACCCCAGGGGCACTTTGTTCCCAGCTCGGTGTCCACTAGTCACGTTCCCAGAACTGGGCCGGACGTCACTGACCCACACTGCCTTTGTCACAGAGCCAGCCAGAGCTGGATGGTGAAGCCGGCTGCCACCCGACCCCACGGGGCTGCTGGCAGCTGCCCTGGCCTCACCCCGCTGGTGGAAGAGACCAGGCCTCCTCCTGTGTCTGGTCACCACGGGGTGGGGGGCAGCTGATTTTTGCAGGGCGTTTCCCTGTCACAAGAACTTTGTGCTGTGGGTGTTATAGGGCCCCCATTCCACAGATGTGAAAACTGAGGCACCGAAAGGCAAAGGGACTGACCCGTAACTGAGTCAGCGGCACAGCCAGAGCCGCCTCCCTTGGGGACTTCGCAGGAAGAGCACAGTGGGTTCAAGGGCAGGGCCTCGCACCCCCTGCCCCCTCCCCCCCCCCGCCATCAGCTTTACCAGCCACCAGCGCTGGGTGGTCCTGTGGTCCTCCCCAGGCCTTTTGGTCCTGGCCAGGAAGGGACAGGCCTGGGGTACTGCATGTCCCATCCCCGGCCCCAGCCTCAAGGCGCTCCAGCTCTCCGGAAGCCGTGGGGCCCCAGCACAGCCTCCCTCACAGATCTGAGCCCCCACCTCCCCCACTTGGCTCTGGGGGTGGAATTGGGGGGAGGGGGCAGCGCCAGGGAAGGCGAGCTGGCCACGCCTGCTGCCTGCTCACAGCAGATGGTTCTTATCAAAGTGAAATGAAACTGCAGACCGCCGCCATTAACACAAGCATTTTAAACATCGCTGGCTTCATCGTCTTCATAAAACTGAAATAACGAAGTGTTTGCGTGCTGCCCGGCCAGAGCCTGGCCTGAGGAATGGGGCTGGGCCTGGAAGGAGATGGAGGTGGAGCGGAAGGTGCCAGGCCCTCCAGGGAGCAGGTCACAGGCTGCTCCGCGGGTGAGGCGGGGGCCTCCGCGGGAGCGCTGGGAGTGGGGCTCATCTGGATCCCACTGGGACGTTAGTCCCTTCAGGGTGCCTGGTATCATGCTGTAGCTTTCTTCCTTGGGACACCCATGGTCCACTGGGGCTTTCAGAAGCTGGGCACAGACCAAGCTGGGACCTCAGGGTGGGGAAGACACCTTGGAGGGTGGTCTCCAGGCCAGCTCACCCTGTCATCTGTAAATGTTAACTGGGGGACACACTGTCTCCATCCACCGCGTACCTGGCGCCGAGCAGGGGCTCAGTCTTTGCAGAGCGAACAGCAGCTCCCAGCCCCGCTGTGGGCGGTGGAGACAGACAACACACCGGTAATTCGCGGGACCAGTGGACCCGGAGCGCTTACTGCCCCAGACGCTCTTCCCGGGGTCTGTCTTGGTTTGGGCTGCCCTAAACAAGGGCCCCAAACTGGGTGGCTTGTCACAGCAGGAATTCCTTGTCTCGGTTCTGGAGGCTAGATGTCCAAAGTCAAGGTGTTGGCAGGGTGGGTTCTGCCGGTTGCTGGCGATCCTCGCTGTTCTTTGACTGGTACATACGTCACCCCGCCCTCCCCCTCCGTCTTCACAAGCCCATCTCTTCTCTCCGAGGCCACGTCGCCTGTCCTCTCATAAAGCCATCCGTCATCTTGGAACCTAGTGACCTCTTCCTGACTTGATCACCTGCAAAGTCCTTTTTCCCAATCAGCTGACATCCCCAGGGACCGGGCTCAGCTTCAACATAATTTTTTGGCGGGGACACCATTCCTCCCGTACCGGGGCTCAGCATGCAGCAGCTCGTTGGTTAGCTCTCGGGAGGGGGCGCCCGGACCCATTTTACACACGGGGAACCCAAGGCTCCGAGAGACTGGCCTGCCTGAGTCCCACAGCTACAGGTGGGGCAGCCAGAACTGGACCCCTGCCAGCCTGTCCCAGCGCGTGGGCTCCACCCGGAGGGAGTACAGCCTCTCTAGGAGTCTTAACAAGGAGGATGGTGTTACGGGGACGGTGGATCAAGAGGCCTTTTCTTAGACAATCTGGAGTGGAACCTGTTGAATCTGTACGATCCTTGACCCTTAAGTGTTTCTCCTTCAGCCTTCGCGAAACCTGAGCCCTAGAAGGCAAAGAGGGCTGTGGCTCGGGACCACACAGCCCTGAAGGGGCTGCCTGGGGACTCAGGCTGGTACACCTGGGGCTCCTGCAGCCATTATGTGTGTGTGGGGTGTGGGGAGTCCAGGACTGCACGACTGCACCTCTTCCAGCGACCCCCCCCACTGCAGGAGGACCGGCGGCGAGCTTACAGGACGGGGTGGGAGGGGGTGGGCCGGGGAGGGAGCTGGCAAGCTGACAAGACATCCCGGACTTCTCTCTCCGAGTCCTTGTCCTGAGACCTTCCCAATAACCTAGTTTTGACGGTGGAGGCAGGATCATTTGCATTTCGTTTGCATGCAGTCCAAATAATGTCCATTTGTCAAGAAACCCTCACTTAGCCCATTTCCTTTGCTTTTAAGAAACAGCTCCTCTTCCTTCCCCTTGGCCACTTTTCAGAGTGTTGTGGGTGGGGTGTTGGGCAGGCTGGTCGGAGGCCAGGCCCTGGTGTCACCACTGTCCCCTCCCCCCAGGTGACTAGGGCTGCCTCCATCAGCACAACTCTCTGGGGACCGTCGTAGCTCTCCTGGGAGCTGGGCCCTCATCTTACAGATGAGCAGGCCGGGGCCCAGAGAGGGGAAGGCAACCACTCAGCGCACAGCCGGCTGGGCTGCATCAGGGAGGTCCTTGCCCCTCCCTGCCTCCCTGCCAGGCCACCCTCTGTGGATGGTGTTCCCAGCTTCAGAGCTTTATCTCCTCATCAGAAATGACCTGTCCTGGAGTTCCTTGGTGGCTCAGTGGGAACGAACCCGACTAGTATCCATGAGGTTGCCGGTTCGATCCCTGGCCTCACTCGGTGGGTTAAGGATCCAGCATTGCCATGAGCTGTGGTGTAGGTTACAGACGCAGCTCAAATCCCGCGTTGCTGTGGCTGTGGCGTGGGCCGGCAGCTGCAGCTCCAATTGGACCCCTAGCCTGGGAACTTCCATATGGTAGGGCCCTAAAACAAAAAACTAAACCAAAACAACAAAAAACCTGTGACCTGTCCTGGTCCCTCCACCGGGCACGGTGACTGTCCTGTGCAGTTCTGGGCTCTCCCTCTCCTGTCCAGCTGGGGAAGAATATGGGTAACCACCTGGAAATTCCAGGGAATTTTGGCCACACTCTCGGCTGCCTCCTTGCCTGCAAATAAATCCCCCCTCATCTTGTTTGCGAATACTGGCGCCACAGGGTCCCGGAGGCACTAACTCCCATGAAAAGAACCTTGACCTTCCTCTGCCACTGATGCACAGCTCACGGTCTTAATGAGATTTTGCTCAGCGCTAATGAGGTACCCTTCATTAGGCCCAGCATGGCAGCTAGCTGGGGGTCTGCGAGGATGTGCGGGCATCCGGGGGGACAAGGAGGGGCTGGAGGTGCGAATGGAGCCCTTGGAGAAGAACGCAGAGGTTCTGTTGCCTACAAAAGTTCCCTGAGCCCCAGCTTCTCTCTGCTTCCCTTGGAAGCCAGGAAATAGCCACAAGAGCCAGGTGTGCCGAAGTGCCTGCTGTGTCCCAGGCCCCATCCACACATCCTTGGGAATTCTCACAGCATTCCTCAACAGGAAGTGTTTTTGTTCCTTTTCACTGCTAACAACACTGAAGCCCAGAGACGTGAAGTAACTGGCCTGAGGTCACACAGCTTGTGAATGTTAGAGCTGGAATTTCCGCCCAGGGCCAATGGCCGCTAAGTATATATGTTCCTCTCTGATACAGCCTCTCGTGTGCAGCTGGATTTGACTCGAAGAAGCAGCCAGCCCTGGAGTTCCAGTTATGGCTCAGGAGGTTACAAGCCTGACTAGTATCCAAGAGGATGCAGGCTCGATGTCTGGACTCGCTCAGTGGGTTAAGGATCTGGTGTTGCCACGAGCTATGGTGTAGATCGCAGACGTGGCTTGGATCCCGAATTAGTGTGGCTGTGGTGTAGACCTGCAGCTGCAGCTCCAATTAGATCCCTAGCCTGAGAATTTCTATAAGCCGCGGGTACGGCCCTAAAAAGAAAAAAAAAAAGGAATGAGCCAGGCCTGGGCCAGCTGGGCAGCCAGGGTTGTCGCTTCTTCTCAGTCCCCACCCCCACCCTGCCTCATGCTACTCAGAGAAGAAAGAGCACTAGACCCAGAGTCAAGACACCAGAATCCGAGTCTAAGCTCCAACCCTGCCTGGGCGACCTGGACCAAACCGCTGAACAGTCCCCTGGAAAGTGGAGCAGGGACAACGTGATGTCCAGGGTCGTCCTCCATCCATGGCTACGCTGCCGGACTTGAGTCCCTTAAATCCAGCTGCCCCAGTGCCCACCGTCTTGTGGCCCCGTCTTCTCTGGTGAGTCTTTCCCATTCTCATCATTGTTCACATCCAGTTAAGCAGGAAGATGCCCGTTAGGGCTGTTGTCTGTTCGATAACAATTTATTGAACACCTACTATGTGCCAGGCACACTGTTCCAGGCCTCGGTGACCTAAGGGAATCCAAAAAAGGAAAGAAAAGACCCAGCCCTGACCTCATGGACCTTATAGTTGAGGTAGGGAAAATCACTTTAATAAAAGAACCCCTCAGATACATCACCATAAACCAGAGGGCTGCAGGGCAACAGAGTGAGGGGTAGGGGTCGAGCCCTGTGGCCGAGGCTGGCAGAGGGGTCCCTGGGCAAGTGGCTTCTGCACTGAGATTTAAAGGATGAGGACCAGTTCCCTTGCCTCTGGCGAGCTGGTGCCGCCAGACACAGGCCTTCTTGAGCCACAGGACAGCCTATCACAGGCTGCTGCTAAGACTTAAAAGGAAGGAGTCACTGTATCTTTGTAGGAAAAGACCAGCATTCCTTGGGGCAGTGGACAGGGAAGATGGAGACACGCTGAGCCAGGAGAGAAACGTGGCTGTTCTAGGAGCTCAGAGCCGCCCCGCCCCCCACTGCCCCCGCAGTGACTGGGCAGAGAGGAGTGGAGTATGTTTGCACAAGTTTCTCAGACCAGCACAGGTCAGCAAAGAGAAGGTCGTCCAGGAAGAAGTGAGTTCGCTTTTCCTCCTGGGCCAACAGGAGTTCAGAACAGTTTTCACACCTCCTCCGGCAGGCTAGAGACCACTGCCTTTGGCATTCCGGGTTCAGGGGAATCCTGCGAAATGCCAGCCACTCCAGACGGACTTAAAATACGAGCCCAGCAGCTGGAGGCTGTGGGTCCACACACCACCACGCCTGGGGGTCTCAGGCTGGAACAGGACCTGATGCGTTTGCCCCACCCTGCTCGCCCAGGCGGCCTGGATTGGCCTTAGAGACCAGGTCTGCAGTTTCCGCTATGGGACCAGGATACAGCAGTAGGTGTGGTGCCCATTCTGTCCACAAGGAGGCGTTCAGCTCCCCCCCACCCGCCGCCGCACAGCCGCACACCTTCAAAGGAGGAGCTCAAGGGGAGCCTCTTCTAGTTCCCTCATCCTCTTCCCAAACCTTACAGCCTCCTCTTTGGTTTCGTCACCTTTAATTGTCTCCCCTTCAAGCCCATCCTTCCTTCTTACGGTCATTGCACATTGATTTTTCTTTGGAGATCCTCCTGTAACCCAGACCTTGTGATGCAGGCCGTGTGAGACCACCCCCCCCCCAATATACAGTCCCCCCAAGTGCCCCTTTACCGTTACCCCTATCACTCCACCCCTCCACCACGTGGGGTAGGCATGTGACCCAGGCCTGGCCCAGCAGTGCCTTCCATCTTCCTGGCTATAGTGACTGGTTGAGGAATGGGCACCTGACTCAAATCAGTCCAATGAGTGTCTTCGTGGAGACTTGCTGGAATTGTTAGGAAAGAGGCACTCTCTTTTGATGAATATTTCTAGACTGTGGGAGGCAAGACTGGAGCCTGCCCAGGAATGAGGCAACACAGAGGAAAGCAGATCTGAGGATGAAAGACAGATTTCTGATGACATCACTTAAGCGCCTGGATCCAGCCATACCTGAAGCTAATGTATCCCTAGATTTTTAAACAAGCCAATAAATTACCCTTTTTCTTAAGGCACTTTGAGTAAGATTCTCTTTCACTTTGAATCAAGAGTCTTAACTAAACAGTCCCTCCACGCATCCACTTCACACACCCTCTTGAAAGTCTTCATTGAGCTCCTATCACTTCCTAGTTAAATCCCTGACTCTCTCATAAGATATTCAAGGGCCATGGTGACCTGGCCCCAACACCTCTCCAGACCTGTCTCCTTCTCGATCCTCCGGCCATCCTGGGCTCTTCTCCCTTCCCAGACATTTTCCATCCCCTTTCTGGTCGATCCACACATGCCCCACTCTCTTTTCTCCCATCATCACCTGTCACATTCTGGCCTGTCCCCGAAGGCTCAACTCAGAGGCCACCTCCTCCATGAAGGCTCCCTCTCCTTTCTCATGGCTCTTTGCTGGAACACCGAGTCCCATTCTTTAGTGAGCTGTGTCCACCTCCAACTCCCTGACTGACCAAGAGCCCCCAAGAAAGGGCAGGGCTTGCACACCCCCACAACTGCCCAAGGAAGCTGGACTCTACGCGAGGGCAGCGGGGGTACAATGAAAGGGTTTTAAAAGCGGAAGGCCATTGTATGCCTGTCCAATGGGTAAAAATCTAAATGTTCAAGAGCACACAGTTGACAAGGCTATAGAGAAACAATGTCTCTTACACTTTAGTGGTGGGAGTGTAAATTGGTTCAGCCGTCGTGGAATTTGGTGTAACTATCAAAGCCACCGTGGCAGAGTTCCCGTTGTGGCTCTGTGGGTTAAGAACCCAACATAGCATCTGTGAAGATGCAGATTCAATCCCTGGCCTTGCTCAGTGGGTTAAGGATCTGGTGTTGCTGCAAGCTGCAGCTTACATCACAGATGCAGCTCTGATCTGGCGTTGCCGTGGCTCCAGTTCAACCCCTAGCCCGGAAACTTCCATATGCCACAGAGGTGGCCCTAAAAAGAAAAGTTTAACAAAAAAAAAAAAGGGAAAAGGGGAAAAACTCACCATGGCACTACCCTTTTGATCCAGCAATACCAATCCTACTTCTGAAAATGTATCCTGTAGATACACTCACACTGTCCAAGCACGGACGTTACTCACTGAAGCCTTGTCTGGTACAGCCAAGGCGTGGGAGCTCCTAAGCGGCCATAAGCACAGGGACCAACGAAATCAGTTACAATCAATCCGTAGGATACTTTCCAGCTATAAACAAAGAATGAGGATGCTTTCTAAATGCCAGCATGTGTAAAACCCCCAAACTATATTAAATGAGGGGGAAAGATGCAAAATTGTGTGTAAAATATGCTGAAAAAATGGGTGAGAGAGAGAATACAGGTTCATTTTGCTTGTAGATGCATAAAGACACTGAAAGCAACACAAGACAAACTAAGAGTCATTACCTCTGAGGGTGCGGGTGCTAGGCGGAGGGCGGGCAACCACACGCGGAAGAATTTTATTACTAGTCTTTCACACTCTTGGATTTTTTGACTGCAGGAATGTATGATCTGGATGATTTTTTTTTTTTTTTTTAATGCAGAAGAGAGGCATGGCTTTCATTTGCTCCTTAGAAATCTCGCTCTGGCTGTGGGGCAGAGCCTGCCTTAAGGAGGGCGGGGAAAGGCAGAGAGAGCAATGAGGAAGGAAGGAAGGAAGAAGGAAGGAAGGAAGGAAGGAAGGAAGGAAGGAAGGAAGGAAGGAAGGAAGGAAGGAAAGAAGCCCCCCGCCCCAAGACATCAACAAACATCACCTGAATCCCTCTGAACTTGGGCGCTACCAGGATCTGGTGGGGCCAGCGGCAGCCTCCCCGCGCCTTCTCTGAGCAGACATGTGGACCCTCACCCTCTCGGGAGAGTCCGAAGCAGAGCCCTTCGAGTGATGGGCGTGTGGCGTTGCCCGTGGCCCCCTCCTCGCCTCCTCGCACTTGAGCAGGCAGGGGCTGCTTGAAAGGTGCAGCGCAGGCCAACAGAAGGGGGACTGGAGTTGGGCTCCGTGCCCCCGCCCCCGGCCCCGTTCGGAATTCTAGAAACTGGGCTCTGCGCCCTCCTTCCGCCTCCATTAACTGTGAGAATTGGGGCAAATCATTTGCCCTATTTTAACCTGTTTGCTCATCCATTAAGTAGGGTAATATCTGTCATGCATGGTTGTTTTGTTTTGTTTTGTTGGTTTGGTTTGGTTTTTGCTTTTTAGGGCCACACCTGCGGTTTAGGGAAGTTCCCAGGCCAGGGGTCAAATAACCACAGGAATGCCAGATCCGAGACTTGGCTGCGACCTCAGCTCACGGCAACGCCAGATCCTTAACCCACTGAACGAAGCCAGGGATCGAACCCACGTCCTCATGGATACTAACACACTGAGCCATGACAGGAACCCCATTTGCTGTATTTCAAGCAAGGCTATAGACGCCAAGGGCTTGGCCGTAACAATAGCTGTTCACCCATCATCACTCCCACGGTCGTTGTTATTAAACAGAGTTCTTCCAGCTCAAGATAGTGTTCACATGCCTGGAGGAGCAAAGCTGTTCAATAAATAGGAACTGATCCATCTCCTGCTAGTTTCTCCCCCACTCTGTGTGGAGCAGTTTTTCTCATCCCACTGATGTTGGGTCTGGTCACATGACTTGTCTACTGGATGCCGGTGAGAGTCGAGCAAGCCAGGGCTTGAAATGTGCCAGTCAAGGGGACTTGCCCGCCGAGCTTCTGCCTCCCCGTGGGAAGGTCATGCCCCAGGGAGCCCGCTGGCACCGGGAGGCTGAGACACGTGGAGCGGACTTGACCCAAACAGTAGTCTGGGGCCAAGCCCAGATAGTCCTGGCATCGCTCGCCTGACTCTTAGCTGACTATGACTAATGGGTGTTCTTTTAAGCCACTGCATTTGGGGAGATTTGTCTTGTGGGATTATTGCAGCCATAACCGAAGGAACTGTTTCTTACTCCCACAAGGCGGTTGAAGATTCTTCCTGCCCTTTAGGGTCTCACCGACAATTCCCCTCTTTTTGTCTGACGTCACTGCCTCCACTCTGCACTTTGGTCCTCAACCAAACCCAAGTTCTTCCAGTTCCTGAGAGCCAGTGCTGTGGCTCGCCCCCGGGCCTTTGCACAGGCTGCTCTCCCCGGCCAGGCGCTCCTCTCCCTCCTGCTCCTTCAGGCCTCTGCTTCCTGCAGGAAGCTGTGACTGGTGCATGGGTCTGATGTCCTGGGATGTCACCTCACAGCATTTCATCCTTCCTGTGTCCTGTGTGTTTTTTTTGTTTTTGTCTTTTCGCCTTTTTCTAGGGCTGCACCCGCAGCACATGGAGGTTCCTGGGCTAGGGGTCTAATCAGAGCTGTAGCCTTCAGCCTACAGCACAGCCACAGCAATGCAGGGTCCGAGCCGCGTCTGCAACCTTCACCACAGCTCACGGCAACGCCGGATCCTTAACCCACTGAGCAAGGCCAGGGATCGAACCCACAACCTCATGGTTCCTAGTCAGATTTGTTAACCACTGAGCCACGAGGGGAATTCCTGTCCTGTGTATTTTTAATGACCCCCCACCTGCCTCTCTCTCCACCAGGGCGCACCCTGTGAAGGCAAAGCCTGGGTACCCCCAGTTCCTGGCATACAGTGTGTTCATTGTAAACGTTTATTGACTGAATGGCTTTCCTACCCCTAAGTGCCTTGATCTGCCCACTTGTCAAATGGGAATGATCACATCAGAACTGGGGCGGAGGAGTTCCCATCATGGCTCAGTGGGTGACAAAACTGACTAGCATCTGTGAGGACGCAGGTTCGATCCCTGGCCTTGCTCAGTGGGTTAAGGATCTGGCGTTGCCATGAGCTGTGGTGTAGGTCACATACGCGGCTCGGATCTGGCATTGCTGTGGCTGTGGTTGGGGCCGTGGCCGGCAGCTGCAGCTCCAATTCAACCCCTAGCCTGGGAATTGCATGTGTCACAGGTTCTGTCCTAAAAATCAAATAAAAATAAAAATAACTGGGGTGGAGTGACGCCTGCGCCTTGCTTCACCTTTCACTCTCCAGCCACTCGCAGCGCCTCTGTGCCTTCAGCCTCCTCCACTGGCTCTTCTCAAAAGGACATGAGGTGAAGGATGTTACATTGTCGGCAGAAGATCAACGAGGCCTTTGTTCTTCACGAGTCTTTCCCCCTGACGGAGATGCTGCTTGTACTTTCTTTGCTCCGGGAGAGGAGGCGGCTTCTCGGCGGGCAGGCCCACACCCCCGCTGCCCTCTGCCTGCGGCGCACCTTCAGGACTGACCTCCCCTGTCCTGCCGAGAAGAGGCCGAAGCAGGGCAGGCGAGCGAGGGACGGAGGGAAGAGGCTGAGCTCTTCCACACGCCTTCTCTCCACCTATAAGCTCCCTTCAACCCCACCACCTAAGATGGAAGGAAGGTGCACCCCGGTTTCTAGAAGAGAAAAGACCCAGCCAGGCAGGCTGGTTGACCCCAAGGTCAGTTTCTAAGGCAACTGCCCCCACGGGAGCAACGATCTGGAGCACTTCGGGACTGCAGGTAGAAAGAAGGGGACCAGGAGCATCAGTGATCTTATTACCATAAAAAGAGACACTTCCTACAATGTGCATAGCCCTATGCAATTCACAAAAGCCTGTCACATTCAGAATCTCAGGGGTGCCTCACAGCTTTGCAAGGCGGACTTATTACCACCCCATTTTTTTTTAGGGCTGCACCAGCGGCATGTGGAGGTTCCCAGGCTAGGGGTCAAATAGGAGCTACAGCTGCTGGCCACAGCCACAGCAACGCTGGATCCGAGCCGCGTCTGCAAACTGCACCACAGCTCACGGCAACGCCTGATCCTTAACCCACTGAGCAAGGCCAGGGATCAAACCCACAATCTCACGGTTACTAGTTGGATTCATTTCCACTGCACCACAATGGGAACTCCCCACCCCATTTTACAGAGGAGAAAACTGAGGCTCAGCAAGGTGAAGGGACTTCTCCCAGGGTCTCAGGGCAAATGATGAAGCCGAGGCAAGACTCCTCCCATGTCAGCCACTGGGTCACTGAATTCCAGAGGTCCCACTTAATGGGCCCTCATCCCAGGAGACCTGGAGGAACCTGACACCCTGGGACACATCCTTTCCCAGGGTTGTGGTAATAAGACCATCAGGCTGCCATCTACAGCTGTTCGACCTTGGGCAAGACACACCACCTCTCTGAGCCTCAATATACCAGTTATTTACCGCTGTCTAAGAAACCACTTCAGAGTCTGGTGGCTTAAAACAACAACCGTTTATTGAGCTCATGATTCTGTGAGCTAATTAAATTAAGCTAGGCTCATCTGGGTGGTTCTTCTGACCCTAGAGAGGGTTTATGCATGTGTGTGCAGTCAGCAGCGGGTTATCTGTGTGGTTTGGCTTTGGGGGCCTGGCTGGCAGGCTGGGGGACAGGGATCACAGGGCCACATGTCACTTACCAGGCTTGTTCACAAGGCAGTGTCAGGTTCCTGGAGAAAGAGTGGCAGGGCACCGGGCCTCCTGTTACGAGGTGAATTGTGTTCAACGCCCCTGTCATGGGTCAAATCCCAGAAGACAGGATTATCAAGCTTCGTTGTAGAAAAAAAAAGAGAAAAGCAAGGGTGGGGGGAGAGGAAGGACACACGCATCTGCCAACCCCCAAATGCAATTTATAAAATGGAAATCTGGTGTGACATTCAACTAAATTAACAATTTATAGATAATTCACAATGCTCATACCATTAAGCAAATGCACTTTAAATTGATTTCAAATTAGTAGGCTAATGATTTCCCCCAGGTCCCGTCTCCGCCAGCCCCCAGTGCACGGTTTTTATAAGAGGTAGGTGTGCAGTTACAGCCTCTTTATTCCATAATTGAAGCCATAATTGAACTTGAGGTCATTTTCAAGGGCCCTATTGATCTACATAGAGAAGGAAAGTGCTGACAGTGGCCGTCTTCAGGCCAGAGGGGTGGACTGGGCCGCGGGAGAATCCTGCAGCTCTGGCAGATTCGGAGATCACTTCCTGCATGACCGCAAGGAGCCTTGATGGCCGATGGGGAAGTTAGAGAATCTTGAGACACAGGCAGAGCTCCCAGTGCCAGCCCTGCAGGGACTCCCTAAAGTTACGTCAAGGGGGCTATGTGACCGTCCAAGATTTTCAGGGCTCCTGGATTAATCCTGCACCCTTTCCTGTCCCACCGTGCTGACCTGACCCCCAACTCTCCAGGCCAAGGAAATCCAAGCCAAGGCACAACCACAAACGTGTTCTGCTCTCCCTCTTTATTCCCAGGGTCAAATCCTTTAACCCTCAACCCACCCAGTCGCTCCCCAGCTCCCACTCAGAAAGGCAGGGTGGAAGCGAAATGGAGCGGGACCCTATGGTCCTTCCCCGCCTGTGTCCTCCACCTGCCTTTGGTCTGTGGGAAAACTTTAGCCAAAGAATACATGTAATCAGAGAAATGAGAAAATGCAGGAGCCCAGGAAAACAAACAAAACCAAATAACAGTAGCTTAGTCATTAAGCAAAGTCAAAGGCATTGAGTTTCTTCTGAAGGTGACATATGGAGCCGTGTCTTGTGAGCTGTCTTATTGATACTGGAACTGTCACCAAGTAGAAGACATTAACTACATGACGACCAGACTACAGCCGGGACATAGTCATATGCCACAATGTCGAGAACAGGCCTCAAGGAAATGAGAACAAACTGACCCTGGAACCGAAGGTCAACAGTTCTGAAAACAATCGAAATGACGCCAGTTAGACCACTGCATGACCAGTTTCAAGATGACTGTCAGAGCTGGCAGTGCTGCTTTGCCGATGAAATCTCTTGCCCACTGATTGTCAGCAGAAGGAGTAGTCCCCCCACCCCCCCTTCCCCCGTTGCTGCATCCACAATAAAGCAAATTTTCCTTTCCACCAGCCTTGCCTCTTTATCAGCTTTAGAGCTGCGAGCAGCCGGACCCCCCTTTTTGGTGACAGAAGCTCTTCAGTCCTTGTCGGCAGAGCCCCAACTGTTCTCATTTCACGAGTCACAAATCATTGACTATCTCTACTGCTCTCTAAAGGGGCCATGAGAAGTTTTGACTCCATCACCAAAGAACGTTTTATTCTTCTTTATTCATTTTATTCTTCACCAGCCACTTTGGCTGTTCTGAGTCCAGTGATCTTGTCTCCAAAGGATATGCCGAACAAGTGGAAGCAGGAGGTGAAGCAGAGAGGGGGAGAGATTTTACAGAGGAGTGAGTGTGTCCTGGGAAATCCATGATCGCAGCGTCAGAGAGAACAGTCAGGAGCGGGAGTGGGCTATGAGCGCTTGGTCTCCTACTAAGTGGAGCAATGTTTGGGACACTTTGTGAAGTGCTCCACGTGTGCTCTTGTGCTTGCTGAGCTGTCTGTAACACAGTCCACCTCTGAACCTTAAAATGATCTGAACACTGTATGTTAGCAGTAGATACGATGCTCCCCAAAAATCTCATAAAATTTGGAAAAGGCAAGAGGGGAGAAGAACAAAGAAGGACCTTGATCTTTTTTCCCTGCTACCTGCCCCTTCTCCCATTCTCGGAACATTAAGCCCCTTGCAGATTTTTCAATCGACCTTTGAACTCCCACGCTTCCTCCACTTGCACCAGGGGTAAATACCATGCTCTGAGCTCTCCTTGGCTGGATTTTTCTCTCAGACATGCTGTAGCCTGGAATGTGGAGGAAGAAGAGAAGGTTTCTCATTCTCAACTCTGCATCATCTCAGGCAGATTCTATTACAGAAATCAGTCATGGTGGTAACCAAAGAGAAGAAAGGGTTTGTTTGGTTTTTGTTTTTTTTTTTTTTAGGGCTGCACCTGCGACATATGGAGGTTCCCAGGCTAAGGGTCAAATCAGAGCTGTAGCCACTGGCCTATGCCACAGCCACAGCAACACCAGATCCAAGCTGCATCTGAGATCTATACCACAGCTCACAGCAATGCCAGATTCTTAACCCACTGAGTAAGGCCAGGGATCAAACCTGCGTCCTCATGGATACTAGTCAGACTCTTCCACTGAGCCATGACAGGGACTCCGAGAAGAAAGGTTAGAGAGAAAGTCTCTGGTTTCTAGGAAGAGATTAGCAGGGAATAGTCATTCAGTCAATACTGATCAATAAAGTGTCCCAGAAAAATCTAAAACTGCATAATTTAAACAGAGCCTTCCCCAGAGCATCTTCTCCGTTGATCCAGAGAATGCAGAAAAGGCAAAATGGGGAAGGAGGGGTTACTTTTTCTCAAAAATTGACTGTAATTTGATACAACCATTTTGGAAGCATGTATATATGCTATGGCCAGCAATTCCACTTCTGGGTACATACCCAATATAAATGAGAGTTTTGTCCTCAAAAGACATGCACAAGAACGTTCAAGGCTTTATTTACAGCAGTCTCAAGTGCTAGTGATATAGTGATGAGCATAACAGCCTCAAACTGGAAATAATCCAAATGTCCATCAAGAGTAGAATGGATCAATAAGTGGGGCTTTATTCACACAGAAGAGTACTAAACAGCAATAAAAAAAATGAACGACTGAAATGCAACAACACAGTTGAATCACAAGACAGAGTGTTGAATGAAAGAAGCCAGACACAGAAGAGTGCCTACTGAATGATCCCATTTGTATGAAGTTCAAGAACAAGAAAAACTGGTCTGTAGAGACAGATGTCAGACCAGTGGTTACCCTTGGTGGGAGATGGCACAAGGAGGTAATACTGGAAATGTTATGTATTTTTATCTGGATGGTGGTTACACACACACACACACACACACACACACACACACACACACTCACACACACTTTTAAGCTGTATACTTAAGATTTATTTACACTGTATGTTACACATCAAAATTTTTTAACATATATATATTTTTTTTCTTTTGCTTTTTTAGGGCCGCGTCTGTGGCATATGGAGGTTCCAGGCTAGGGGTCGAATTGGAGCTACAGCTGCTGGCCTACGCCACAGCAACGCCAGAGCTGAGCCACGTGTGCGACCTACACCACAGCTCACGGTAACGCCAGATCGTAAACCCACTAAGCAAGGCCAGGGATCGAACTCACAGCCTCATAGTTCCTAGTTGGTTTCATTAACTGCTGCCCCCACGACAGGAACTCCTAACATATATTCTTAAATGGCCATCTGTCACTTCAAATTTTAAATTGCCATGTGTCACTTATTTCTCAAGGGCCGTGACATTCACAGAGCTTGCTCTTTGCTTTCTACCTCGAGGGAACTAGGAACATACCTGCCCATACTGCAAATGAGGCTACTGAGGCATGGAATTTCCAGGTAGAGACACCATTCCAGACCATACAACCAAACGCTGGACAGACAGGTGCCACAATGAGTGCAGAACGTGACCCATTATCTGTGGCACGATAATGTCACATCATGGCATTATTGGTGTGGTTCACAGTGCCTGAGGCTGCACACGCCAGTCCGAATTGCCAAAGGATCTCATCATCCCATAGTCCTGCCATTCTCCCTAGAGCAGAAGAGGATGGCTGTTGCAGCAGCTCCAGGATGAACTTCAAGAGATGCCAAATGGAAATTGAATCAGAGCCCAGCCTTGCGGTTTCCAGCCGCTATCACTGCAGTGTGACCTTGCTATGGCAGGGCGCGGTGACTACGCCACGGGCAGCTTCCAGAGGCTATTTCAACACCTTGGACAGAGGTGCCCCCACCACCACCTCGAAGCCCAGGCTCCCAGCTCGGTCTATAGTTTCAGCACCAGGGACAGCAGTTCATGCATTAAATGAGTACGGGAAGAGAATGGCATGGCAAAGTCTGTCTGTGGAAAGCAATCTTCCCACGGTTTGCTATTTACACACAACACTACTGCTTCCAGCTTTGTATAACAAATTAAATCCTAACGACATTTAAAATGTATGTGTGATGAGAAGATTGGCTTGGAAAACACATAACATTTAGCTCCCTTCCACCGCCACTTCCTTCTTCCAATCCAGGTGTTTCCCACGGGATCCACACTTCGGGGAACACCCAGTTAAATAGGGTGTCTCATATTTAGAATTGTCAGTGCGGTATCTGGGTAGAACAGATGCCCTGGGACCCAACTTACTTTCCTTCTGAAACCTAGAGGAAAGAATACATTTGCATGGTGAAAGGGGAGATTGTTTAGGAATCCTTCCCTTAAAATGCGAGCACCATAAATTCATTCATTCATTCAGCTAATATTTGTGGGAAGCCTGTTGCGTTCCAGGTTTTATGCCAACCCCTGGAAGCACAATGATGAACCAAATAAATTCCCTGCTCTTGTGTAGCCTACATTCTATTGGGAGGGAACGATAATAAACACATATACATGTCAATAACTAGGATAATTTCAGTGAGCTGTAAGTTCTATGAAGAGAACAAGCACCATGAAGTCCTTCATTCATTCAACTAATATTTGTGGAAAGCCTGCTTTGTGCCAGGCCTTGTGCGAAGCACTGGAAATACAACGATCATTTCAGTTAATTGTAAGTTCTGTGAGGAAATAAGCAGAGTCATGGAACGGATGGTGACTGGGAGAGAACAATTCTAGCCAGGATGCTCAGGAAAGGCCACTCTGGAAAAAATAACATTTGAGTTGAGACTTGAACAATGAGAAGAAGCCAGGCTTGTGAGGATCCAACAAAAATGCCTTCCAGGAAGAGGGTGCAGCAATTGCAAAGTTACCGAGGTGGAAACAAACGTGGCATGTTCAAAGGTTGGAAAAGAGGGAGTGCCCATCGTGGAACAGCAGAAGCGAAGCCAAGTAGGACCCACGAGGACGCGGGTTCGACCCCTGGCCTCGCTCAGTGGGTTAAGGATCTGGCATTGCCATGTAGGTCGCAGATACATCTCGGATCCTGTGTTGCTGCTGCAGCTGTGGTGTAGGCCGGCAGCTGCAGCTCCGATTCAACCCCTAGCTTGGGAACCTCCATACGCCGCAGGTGCAGCCCTAAAATAGCAAAAAAAAAAAAAAAAGTATGGAAAAGAGGCCAGTGTGGCTGGGGTACAGTGTATGAGGGGAAGGCACGGAGAAAATAACCTTGGAGACATGGGAGGGGATCGGATCACATGGGCCACGTTGGTCACATAAGGAGTTTGGATCTTAAGCCTGGGAGTGATACAGTCTGAACTGTTTAAAACAACATGCTTTTTTTTTTTTTTTTAGCTGCTATGTGGAAAATGGACTGAGGGTGGGACTGGAAGGGCAAACTAGAAGACCAAGTTAGGCAGATGCAATGGCCCCCTGAGGGACGATGGTGATGGTGGCCACTTCTGACCTCCCTCCACATGTCATTTTACCTCCAAAACTGAGGATGCACGTCTCTGAGTCACCCACGCTCCCTTCCTCCAATACCTCTTGGAAGTGATGCTACACGTTTGTGAGCTATTACGAGAGAACACGCGCAGGTTCACATATTGTGTCTCATTTACTGCTGGAGGAATGAATGAAACGGTGACTTCAGAACCGCGTGGCTCACCTAGAAATATTATCTGTTGCCATCTTTAGGCCCATTCTTCTCAAACTCTTTCGATTCGTGGGCTACCCACCAGGGAGGAAGCGTGCAGTGCACGTAATCCACTCCTCATGGCTCATCATTTGAGAAACAAACCTCACCGTCTGGGATGCCGAAGGGGGAGACGACAGACTATCAATTAGGCAGCGAGCAATAGCATCAAAGTATATGATATTTACAGCATGACTGCAACAGGGACACGACTTCCCAGACTCGCCAGAGGATCCAAAGAGACCACAAATGCATAGGAAGCAAGACCATTCGCGGGCCACCGGGGCTCACCAGCTTCGTTGGGAATTTGTACTCATGTGACCACCTGGATGGGAGGAAACTGAACGATGAGGGGAAAAACAAAGATCGCTTGGCTTAGTATCAGAGCTCCTGGTCCTTCGTCTCCTCTCATTCATTCGCTCGCTTGAGGATGTCAGGCAAATCCCTTCCTCTTCCCGGGCCCCATTTTTCTCAGCCATAGAATGCGGAGGTTTGTTTGTTTGAATGCCGTGATCCTCTAGCTCAAGCAGTCTGTTAATCTGTAAATAGCCCAGGGTCTGCATTTCCCACACTTTTGTATCTCCTTTGGTCCTCCCCAAACTCCCCAAAGCGCAGAGAGCATGTGTCGTTGGGCCCATTTTCCAGGTTGGGCAGACTGAGATCTTGAGGTCACAAGGACTAGTCCCAAATGACAAACTGGGCTAGAAAGGGTTAGATTCCATTACCGCCCACCCAGGTAAATCCTAAATCTAGAAGGGTCCGACAGCAGCACATTCTGCAAGCCCATTCCCCCACTCTCCAGACACATTCTCCCCACCCCCTCCACAGCCCTTTCAAGCCCCTGTTGGGCCCTGGCTCTCCCTCAGCGTCTCTGGTCATCATCAGGAGGTTTGCTGGGACTACAAAGATGCCCATGCTCCACACAGCTCTCCGTGTGGATTGCTATTTCAATTTCAAGGCCACTGGCAAATCCGATCACGGCCAGGTCCTTTCCCTGTGCTCTCGTAATTGGAATCCGTCAGCTCATTAGCACAGGGGAGGGGAGGAAGACACACTGGGCTTTATCCACCAGCCCTGAGTTAGTAGGAGTTCCCTCGCAGTCCCTGGGCGTTGGTGGAATCTGCACCCTGGCTGTGTGCGCCTGCGTCTGCTGTGGAAATTACCATCCACCTATACATATAAATCCCCACCAGAGCCGCTCATTTCTATAGTTACACAGACTGCCCTGAGAGAGGCCTGGGCAGAGCTGAGGCTTTTTGGAGAGGCTGTGTCCTCCATCCTTGTACTAACCTCAGGGGGATCTTGACCATCCAAAGAGCTCATGTAACAGTTTTCAGGCATCAAGAGTTTGCAGCGTGCCCAGCACAGTGCTCAAGCTTTCCCACGTATCATCTCTTTTAATCTTCACAATAACTCCAGGATATTTTAGTTGAGAATACTGAAGCTGGGACAGATTTAAGTGACTTTCTGAAAATCGCAGAAATGGAAAGCAGCTCCCCCTAATTTCCCAGCTTCTAGATCATCTCCATGATCCTTTGTTTTTTTTTCTTTTTAGGGCTGCACCTGCAGCATATGGATGTTCCCAGGCTAGGGGTCGAATTGGAGCTGCAGCTATCGTCCTTACCCCATAGCCACCGCAACATCAGACCGGAGCCACATCTGCAACCTACACCGCAGCTTGGGGCAAGGCCAGATCCTTAACCCACCGAACAAGGCCAAGGATCAAACCTGTACCCTCACCGACACTATGCTGGGTTCTTAACCCACTGAGCCACGACGGGAATGCCGTGATTCTTGGGTTCTTTGGGGAATAAAATCATGGTGGAAAGAGAGGAAGGAATGGCAGGTGAGGACCCCCCCAAAGCAGACTCCCAGGCCCTACTATGCCCCCCTGGAAGGTGTTCTGCCTCCCTCCAGAGGAAACTTTTCCCCAGAGAAAGAAACACGAGGCTCAAACTCTTTGGAGTACCGCCATCCCTCGCTCCCTTGCTCTATGATTAAGAAATCTCTTAGTTGTGGAGTTCCCGTCATGGCTCAGTGGAAACAAATCTGACTAGCATCCATGAGGACGCAGGTTCCATCCCTGGCCTCGCTCAGTGGGTTAAGGATCCAGCGTTGCTGTGAGCTGTGGTGTAGGTCCCAGATGTGGCTTGCATCCCATGTTGCTGTGGCTGTGGCGTAGGCCAGCAGCTACAGCTCTGATTCGACCCTAGCTGGAGAATCTCTGTATGCTTCTGGTGCAGTCCTAAAAAGACAAAAAAAAAAATTCTTAGTTGTGCCCAAAACATGAAAATCCTGGACAAAATCTGTTTGGAGGCATGACTCTACCCGTAGCTCAACAAGTTGTCAGAGTCCTGTTTCTCTCCAACTCTAAGCTCTGCCTGTGTCTGCTTGAGATTGTTCTGTAAGTCAGCTGCCCCAGCTGATAGCCAAGAGGGTCACCACAGCCCCAAAATCTCGTCCTTCCAGGTAATGTGTCATGCAGAAAAAGATAACTAGGGAGTTCCCTGGTGGCTCGTTGTGTTAAGGACCTGGCTTTGTCACTGCTGTGGCTCCAGTTCAGTCCCTGGCCTGGAAACTTCTGCATGCTATAGGGTGAGGCCAACAAAAAAGAAAGAAAGACAACAAGGACACACATGTTTGTATACATGTATGCATGTGTGTGTTTGTACGTGGTATGTTGGGGAGGTTATTTCCCACAAGAACTAGAATAAGGGGGGTGGGCATGCAAGTTAGACAAACAAGCACGAGATCTGCCACCTGAAGGATGGCCCGTAGGGTCCACTATTTTTAATGCACCAGCTTTCATTGCTGGGAGGAGTGACTGACGAGACGGACAATGCACGAGTTAGTCCATTCCAGGTACCAAGTTTCCCATTGCTCAGCTAGCTTGGCGGAGGTTGTTCAGGCACTTATTAGGCTCTTCTTACTCCCTTGCCTTCTTCTATCCAGGGAACTAGACGTTCCTCTGGACAAATTGTCCCCAAGCAGGGTCTCCACGCAGCCTGAGCCCAAAGTTTTCCGTTCACCTCACCTTCCTTGTAAACGATGTCCTCCATCAAAAAAGAAACACCCAGAGTTCCTGTCATGGCTCAGTGGTTAACAAATCCAACTAGGAACCATGAGGCTGCGGGTTCGATCCCTGGCCTTGCTCAGTGGGTTAAGGATCTGGCATTGCCGTGAGCTATGGTGTAGGTTGCAGACACGGCTCGGATCCCGCGCTGCTGTGGCTGTGGCGAAGGCCGGCAGCTACAGCTCCTGTTAGACCCCTAGCCTGGGAACCTCCACATGCTGAGGGTGCAGCCCTAGATAAGGCAAAGAGACAAAGAAAAAAAAAAAAAGAAAAAGAAAGGAAGAAAAGAAAAACACCCTAAAACAGAAAGGGAATGGACTGGGTCTGATCAGGTCTAGCAGCCTTCAGATAAATGATACCCTCTGAGTTGCACCATGCCAGTGGCGTTGACCTTGAGGTCCCTGTCCCTTTCACTCACCAGACCCAGCCAGTCATTCTTGAGCCCCTCCAGACACTCCCGAGGTCCCTCTGGCTCCCCGGCTCCCCTGCAACCTCCTAGATCCTAATGCAGGAGCACGCTCAGATTCCACTCACCTCCTTTCTCTTCTGTCTCATTCCTTCCTTCCAGGCTCTGCAAAGCTGCTCTGCCTCTGAGGTTTTTCTCTCCTCTTTCCTGATTACCGAGTCTCTGCAGGCTCCAGTTTCTTCGTCCTCTGCTTCCCAGAGTCATCAGGCCACAGAAAGGAACGAAACTGCCCTCCCCCAGGCGGCACAACAACAGAGCTAAGGGCGTGGGCCCAGGTCAGCCTGCTCCTGGCCCTGCCGCCTGCCGTCTGTGTGTCCTTCAGCAGGTGAATCACTCTCACGGTGTCTTGTTGTCTTGTCTATGAAAGAGAGATGACAATAGCGCCCACCTGGTGGGGTTGCCATGAGGCCAAACGAGGTCTCCCAGGTGCACTCTACACTTCACACTCGTTAATTAAAAGGAGGAGTTCCCGTTGTGCCTCAGCAGATGAAGAACCTGACTAGTATCCATGAGGATGCAGGTTCGATCCCTGGCCTCGCTCATTGGGTTAAGGATCCAGCATTGCCGCAAGCTGCAGTATCGATCACAGCCACGGTTTGGATCCAGCGTTGGGGCTGTGGCTGTGGCCGACAGCTGAAGCTCCGGTTCAGCCCCTCGTCTGGAAACTTCCATATGCCGCAGATGCATCCCTGAAAGAAAGAGAGAAAGAAAGAAAGGGAAAGAAATGAGATGAGGGCCCTCAAACTCCTAGTTTAAATACGAACTCCAGCAGTCTCATGTTTTGTTTGCGCTCATTCACACCGGAGAAGAGGCAGAGCCCACCACCCACCTTTGGTTTCACAAAGAAACTAACAAAAATATTCATCTAGGAGTTCCCGTCATGGCACAGCGGAAATGAATCCAACTGGAACCACGAGGCTGCAGGTTCAATCCCTGGCCTCGCTCAGTGGGTTAAGGATCTGGTGTTGCCATGAGCTGTGGTTTAGTTCGCAGACACGGCTTGGATCTGGCGTTGCTGTGGCTGTGGCGTAGGCCACCAGCTGTTTCTCTGATTAGACCCCTAGCCTGGGAACCTCCATATGCCGCAGGTGTGGCCCTAAAAGAAGACAAAAAAAATTCATCTTAACATGATTACCTGGGTAATAAATGTATTAAGTAGAACAATCGATCAGAATTCATGTTTTTTTTTTCTCTTTATGAGTAAAAACTGTTTACCACGGAGTATTGCAAGCATCTCTGAGTCAGGGTACAATATAAAACTCTTTCATTAGAAATAACATTTGCAAGGAGAAGTTTCTGAGGCAGACTAGAATCCGCTTTCCTATAGCTGCAGGGAAAATGGAAAGGTTTTTTTTTTTTTTAATCTCATCTTGCTGGGATTCCTTTCACCGGAAGTTACAGGGCGAACAGTTTCAAGATCCAGTATTGGAATTCTATTAGCATGGAGCGGGGAAAAGCAGGCTTGAGGAGGCCAGAACTTTCCATATGAAAGAATAAGACAGGATAGTGTTATTAAATGAAATGTGGGGCACATCATAATTTTTATTCATACATGGTACAGAGTAACCTTTGATATCTGTTAGGTATTTTTTTTTTCTTTGTCCTTATGACATGGAGCCCTGCTAAAGCTATCACCCACATGGTCAGTGTCACCGTGGTAGAGACACACAGTCCTGAAAACAAAAAATCATTTAAAATTCTTCAGCTGCCTGTCTCAGGCCGTTTGAAGGGCTGCAGGTCAGAACACTGCCCTGTTTCCTCGTCTCTCCCGCCCACACCTCTGCAGCTGTAAAGCCTTTGATTCCCCTGGTGCTGCCTTCCTACCGAATCCCCCGCCATGGCCCCGACCCCCGAGCTGCAGGTTTTCTAGCAACGTCTCCCTCTTCTCCAGGCTCCGTATTCCCCAAAAGCCAGTAAGCCACTCTGATAACACTAGGCCCGTCCCCGGAGTGGAAGAAGGTCTGGCTTCTCGCAGCCCACACAACACCGGGGCCAGAACTCTGGGGACCAGCCCGCTGACGCCCTTCATCTCAATCCAACAGCCAGGACGCTGGCCCTGCCGCCAGCTCCTAGGGCAAACTGGAATGTGTCACTGGGGTCTTGCTGGCCTGCCCTTTCCGGCCCAGATCCAGGTAAGGCTCACACAAGGCAGCACTTTGAAAGTGGTCCTTCCCTTTTCCCCAGAGAGATAGCTCTTCCCCGCTCGTTTATCCACAGCACCCAGTACACCCACGGCTCTGCTTCCTTCTTTGCTTAGAAAATTACCTCTGAAACTTTCCCTGGGAGCAGAGGCCCTTTGGCACTGGGGTGTGGGCTTCTTGACCCTAAGAACTTTATCTGGCACATAGTAGGTGTTCAACAACTACAGGTTGAATGAATAAGTTAGCACCTACTGAGACAAAGCATAGATGAAGTTAGATCTTGTTCCTGGCCGAAGCCTGGCAGAGAGCAAGCCTTTTTCTGTTTGTTTGTTTGTTTGTTTGTTTATGCTTTTTAGGGCGGCACCCTCAGCATATGGAGGTTCCCAGGCTAGGGGTCAAATCGGAGCTACAGCTGCCGGCCTACGCCACAGCCATAGCAATGCGCGATCTGAGCCAAGTCTGTGACCTATACCACAGCTCATGGCAACACCGGATCCTTAACCCACTGAGCTAGGCCAGGGATCGAACCTTCGTCCTCATAGATACTAGCCAGATTCGTTTCTGCTGAGCCACAACAGGAACTCCCGAGAGCAAGCTTTTGAAGAAATTAGGTGCAGGGGTTATTCATTCATCCACCTGACAAAATCCTTGTTGAGTCTGTGTGCTGGGCACCGGGATGCAGGTGGACAAGGTAGGAACTGTCCCCAGCCTGCCCTGGTTTGACATCAGGACACCCCTGCCCCACATCAGAGCAGAACCTCCTCACCCCTCTGGCCTCTTGTCCAGGAAACAGCTCTCTCCAGCTCCCCACCGGCCCCGCAGGAACCTCACAAAATGAGAGACCTGAGGTGAGCGAGCAAGTGTCACTGAAAACAGCCATCGATTAGACAAATCCCATGCATGGCCTCCAGCCAGTGCCGCCCACAGACCAGCTACCAGTTGATTAGAAGGAAAAGCCTCATCCACATTTCATTTCATGTCCTCAGCCCCCTTCGCTGCCATCCCTTCCTTCCGGGGGCCCATTTTATGCCTCTCTGCCGTGAGAAGACGCTGGACCAAAGGGGACACACAGAGATCCAGAGACGACAGCCTCTTTGCCCAAAGCCTCCCCCAACCCACAAACACGTTCCTTCTCTGAGCCCAGCCCCCACCTTCTGTCCCTTCCCACGGCCACGGAAGCCATCCTCTCCATCATGCCCTCCCCCGCCACCCCGTGTCTCCCCCTCCCCCAAGGGACCTGGTCTTGAACCTGCCACATCTCCCCCTCTCCCAAGGGACCTGGTCTTGCACCTGCCACAAATTCAATGGTATCAGCAAATCAGCACGGGGTGGGGATTGGCAGAGCCCATCTTCAGTCCCTGCAGGCAGATTGAGGACAAGATCAGGGATTTTCAAGCATGAAAAGGACCTCGGAGATAAGGGAGCTGCTATTCATTTTCTCCCTTCGCTGACAGAGTGATTGGAGTTTGCCTTTTTTCTCCCTCCTTGCAGAACCAAGTAGAAACTACTGCAGCCAGAGGGCTTGGCGGGACTTAACAGTCTATGGAAACTGCAGGATATTATCAGCTTGACCGTGGACAGGCAGGGGGACGGGGGAGTCAACTAAACGGTGCAGGAGGTGGGGACAAGTGGGGGGCTCACTCTGTCCCCTCCTAAAACACAGCCCAGCTAGGAGAGGAGAAGCAGCAAACAGGAGTGGAGGCCATGAGCCTCCAGGGACACAGGGCTGTGAATGAGGGGATGGGGGAGCCGTGTCGTAGTTCAGCTCTGCTCTAGGGACCTCGGACGGGTCCCTTCCTCTCTCTGGACTTGGCTCACTGAGTTGTAAAATGAAGGAATTGGATCAGATCATTCATTTTCTTAAATAAATCACTTTTATTTAAGTTGGCATTTAACAGTTTTTTTTTCACTTGTGTATTTATTCTAACATGTAATTTGCTTTTTTTTTTTTTTTTGTCTTTTTGGGGCCACACCCGCAGCATATGGAGGTTCCCAGGCTAGAGGTCGAATTGGAGCTTAGCTTCCGGCCTACACCACAACCACAGCAGTGCGGGATCCGAGCCACATCTGCGACCTACACCACAGCTCACGGCAACGCAGGACCCCTAACCTACTGAGCAAGGCCAGAGATCGAACCTGCATCCTCATAGATCCTGGTCGGGTTTGTTAACCGCTGAACCACGACGGGAACTCCCCAGATCCTTAATTTTTAAGACAGAGTGAAGAGGACACACCTCTCCAGTGTGGCTGGGCCATCACGGCTCAAGCAACACCAGGCTCGAAATAAGGAGGGACCTGGTGAGCAGAGCTTTGGGGGTGTCCTCTGCCTAACCCAGTGGTCCCCAAAGGCACCCGATCATCTGTGGGCCCCACCCTACCCGCTGAGCCCCATTCTTCAGGAGGGGGAGCCTGGGAATCTGCATTTTCCATGAGCTCTTCCGCTGCACTGAGCCGCGGACCAGGTCTGGAGATGACTGAGCTGGAGGGTGGTAGGGAGGCAGGGTGGGGACCCTCCGAAGCTGCCAAAGCAACGAGCAAAGGAGCATGAGGGCCGAGGCTGTCTAGAGGGCACCCCCACAGACCCCTGCAGGGAGCTGTGCAGGGAGGGCGCAGGGAGGGTGCACGTGGGGACGCGGGGACACTGGCTCTTGGGCCCAAGAGAGACCAGTGCAGGCTATTATCTGCCTCCCTGAAGGCTTCTTTGCTGTACAGACGCGGTGTCTTTGAGCCCCATCGAGGGCTCCCCTGGAGCGCCAGAGTGTCTGTTTACAGTTCATTAGCTACTTGACAGAGAGGCTCCAAGAGCGAGAGACATAAAGAGGAAGTGTCAGGGCCCTGCCTGCCGCAGATCCATCAGAAATGAAGATCAAGCTGCTGGGAGATCAGGGGGTCTGAAGGTGTGACAGCGGCTCTAGCCAAGCACCTGGCCTCTCAGGTGGCCGGTGAATGGTGTTCAGTCTGCCTTTCGGAGGTACCACCCTTAACCTGCCCATCTGGCCTGGACTCTGTGCCGGGCTTCCCCAGAAACACTGCTGCCTAGTCTGCTGGCTCCCATGGTTATTCGTGTTCCAGAAACCACCGACATGTCTAGAAAGAGGGGCTTGGCTATAGAAATGATGCTACAACACTTTACAAGTATTATCTGGCTATTACAAATTATATTTACAAGGAACTTGTCGTTACATGGGAAAGTACTACATGCTAGAAGAGGAAGCAGGGGAGCTTAACAGAATCAACCCTGGGAAAATTACGCATAGGAAAAAAAAATACTGGGAGGAAACACTGCAAAAAAATGTTGATGGTGGCGGCGGCTCTCTTACTTCTTTTCCGCATATCCCGAATTTTCTGTATTGAGCATGACTGCTTTGGTAACGGCAGCAACAAACTGTATATTTATTTATTTATTTTTGTCTTTTTAGGGCCGCACCTGCGGCATACGGAGGTTCCTAGGGGTCCAATCAGAGCTGTAGCCACCGGCCTACGCCACAGCCACAGCAACACCAGATCCTTAACCCACTGAGCGAGGCCAGGGATCGAACCCAAAGCCTCATGGTTCCTAGTTGGATTCCTTTCCGCTGCACCACGATGGGAACTCCCAACAAGCTTTATTTTTGAAACAAGAAGCCTTGAAGTTGATTCACCTTCTTGGTTTGTTCCAGGATGTGGACGGGCCCGGGTGAGATCGAGGGCTTCACAGAGTCCCAGGTTCTCCGGCCCAATGCCCAGCCTCTTTAAGGCCCAGACTCATGTTTCCTGCCCCAAGCTGGGGGCTTGGGCCCGTTACTCACTCTGGAAGCACATTGCTCATCCCAGAAGCCTGCATTTCCACCCTCACCCCTCCAGCCACTAAGTTGGGGGGAGAGCTGGGCGGCCCTCCCAGCCCATCGCCTCGTACCCGAACATCTGCTATCCCCACACTCACCAGCAGAGGGAGCCTGTGTGCGGTAATTGGAACCGGTGATTGAAGGTGGTGAGATCCAAGGATGGAGACACAAGAGCTAGAGCTCACATCCGGGTTTCCAGGGACCGGGGTGGGGGTGCAGGTGGGGGTGCGGGTGGGGGCGGCTCCTGTGAGGGTTTTCAGCAAGTAAGCTTGGTGATGGCAGCAACACAACACTGCTGAGCCCTTTGATGGGCTGTAGTGGATTGAACAGTGACCTCTAAAGACGTGTCCGCCTGGATCCTGTGAATATGAACTTATTTGGGAAAAGACTCCTGGCAGATGTCACTAAGCTAAGAAGCTTGAGACGAGATCATCCTGGATTAACTGGGTGGCCCTATGTCCAATGACACGTGTCTTTATAAGAGATAGAGGGACACACTGACACTCAAGAGGTGAAGGTGACACAGAGATCCGGGCGATGTGTGTGCAAGCCCAGGAACACGAGGAGAGACGGCAGCCAGTCTGGACACCTGGCCTTCAGAACTGAGAGATGATAGGCCCCTCCTTTTTTTTTTTTTTTTTTTTTTTTTTGGTTTTGGCCACATTCACAGCATGCAGAAAGGCTCTGGACCCTTAACCCACTGAGTCACCAAGGAACTCCTGAGATCGGCTCGTCTATCATTCTTATCTAACAGATAGGGAAAATGAGGTTCAGAGTGGTTAAGTAACTTTCCTAAGGTCACACAGCAGTGAGTAGGGGGCTGGGACTGGAGCCCAGGTGTGTCATCCTTCTGAGTCCCTAACAATGCCAAGAACTGTGCTAAGGGTTTACACTCATGGTCCCCAGTTCTGGACTTGAGCCTTAGCTACATCCCTTATGGGCTGTGTGATCCCACACAAGTTACTTAATGTCTCTGATCCTCAGTTTCCTCACTTGCAAATTGGAGGGAATATCACAAGCTATCAGCAGGGTTGTCGTAAGGATTTGGAAACTAGTGTGAAGATTTGCACCAGGTCAGCTCCGCGAGTTGGGGATAGTCTTGGTAGTCTGTCTACTCCCAAGAATCCCCCAGGCCTCCTCCTCGGCGGCCAACGGGAGCGCAGCCTCCTGCAACTTGCACACTCCAGACGCTCACAGCCTCCAGCAAACCGGGGCAGAACCGCTCTAATGGCAAAAGCAAATTATGCTCGTAAATTAGGGTTCAGCTAATTGTGACTTTATAGGCCAGTAGTAGATATTCTTTAAATCCCCATCTGTAAACACACAGCGGCCCTGCTGAGCAAGTGCCTAGATGCATTAAAAACTCTTTTAGGCAGAAATATATGGGCTGTGGTAGCTGACTCTCCAGGACAGCATCCCATTCGTTATGTTTTTTCCTCCTCCCTGTGCTAAATGGTGCCGCGCGCAGCTAATCCACCAGCCAGGCTCCTTCTCACTCCGCCCCATAAATCCCCTGAGCACAGCCACCTGCCAATGGCACAATGACACAGCAGCAACTGGGTGGGGGCTGCCGCCCCTTGCCCCTTGCCCGGCCCCCAGGGCTCAGAAAGCATGAGGCCCCGCCCTCTTAAGGTCACCTGGAGGCAGGGGGCAGCGTCGTGGGTGGAAGGCAAGACCTGGATACTTCTTAATACAGACCCCACCTGCGCTCCCCAGGCCCCGTCCTCACAAGGAAAAATTAGAGCTGAGCTGTAGGGTTCAGCAGAAGCACATACCCCTTTTTTTTTTCCCTGTTTAGTGTGGCACCTGCGGCATATGGAAGTTTCCAGGTTAGGGGTCAAATTGGAGTTGCAGCTGCCGGCCCACAGCCTATGCCACAGCCACACCCACACCAGATCGTGGATGCATCTGCGACCTACAGTGCAGCTGGTGGCAACACCGGATCCTTATCCCACTGAGCGAGACCTGGGTTCGAGCCTGAGTCCTCATGGATACCAGTCGGGTTCTTAACCTGCTGAACCACAATGGGAACTCCAGAAGCAGGTACACTTTTGAAGATTAATTGCATGGGAGTTGGGGGTGGCGGTGGTGGAGGGCAGGTCCCTGGGAGAGGGGCCTGAGAGGCTGGGGGTGAGTCTCCGGTTTTGCTTCCCCCACCACCACCTCTTTTGGGAGTCAGCAACCTGGAGGTCTCCCTAAGGCTGGGCAGAGGTTTCTTGAAGTGGGCAGGGAGGGAGGCCCGCTGCCCCACCACCCACAAGAGAAAGAGCTCTGGCTTCAAAGTCAGACTGCCCGGGTTCAAATTCATGCTGGCAGAGCTCCAGCTACATCTCAGGCACTTTCTTTTTTTTCCTTCCTTTCTTTTCTTTTTTCTTTTTATTTATTTTATTTTATTTTATTTTATTTTATTTTTGGCTCCCCGCAGCATATGGAGTTCCTGGGCCAGGGATCAGATCTGAGCTGCAGTCGAGACCTAAGCTTCAGCTGCTGCAGCACCAGACCCTTCGCTCACTGGGCTCGCCGGGGATCGAACCTGCGTCCCAGTGTTCCCTAGCCTCTGCCAATCCCGTTGCACCACTGCAGGAGCTCCCCCAGGCGCTTTGATGGCCTTGCTCATTCCATACTCACCATGCTATGCAATAGGCATAATGCACCTGCTCCCCATTCTGCAGAAGAGGAAATCGAGGCACAAAAACGTTATGCAATCTGCCCAGGGTCCACCAATCAGTGGCAGAGACAGGATTCAAGTCTAAGTGCCATCCCCTTAACCATCATGTTTCCTCTGTTAAACTTGAAGGAGTTCCCACTGTGGCTCAGCGGAGACGAATCCGACTAGTAACCATGAGGAGGCGGGTTCGATCCCTGGTCTCGCTCAGTGGGTTAAGGATCCGGCGTTGCCATGAGCTGTGGTGTAGGTCGCAGACGCGGCTCAGATCTGGCGTTGCCGTGGCTGTGGGGTAGTCTGGCAGCAACAGCTCCGATTGCACCCCTAGCCTGGGACCTTCCATATGCCAAGGGTGCGGCCCTAAAAAAGAAAACCCTTGAAGGTGGTAAGTCAATCATCCTGAACGTTCGTGCATCAGTCTAGCGGACCCCCCCCGCCCCTGAGCCCCCCATCCTTGTAAATAAAGTTTTACCAGAACACGATCGTGCCCATCTGTTTACACATCATCTAGGACAGTTTTCACGCTGCAAGTGCAAGGGCAGAGTCGAGCCATTACCTGCCAAGCCTGAACTTTTTACTATCTGTCTTTTCAGGGAAAAGTTTTGCCGAGCCTCCTCCCAAGCCTCAGTTTTCTCATCTGTTCAATGGCGGCGGCGGCAGCGCAAGTCTCCTCTAGGGGCTGCTGGTGTGGACGAACTGAGATCAGCTGGGACCAGACAGAGCCCGGCTTGGGGGGAGGTCACTCCCTTTCTTTACCTCCTTCTCTCCGTCTTCACCCCACACCCACATCCTCGGCTGGCACCGGGGCTCCCTGCTCTCCTTCCCCCAGAGCCTGGACATAAGCAGAGGTGGAGGGTGGGGGCGATAAAGAGGGCTGGGCTGAGTTTAGCGACTCCAGATCACGAGGGAATCCAGACACTAAGACTTTTCCTCTTCCCCTCCCTGCCTGCCCTACACCAGCAAGCCAGTTATCCTGAGCCCCAGCCCCGGCTCAGTGGAAAAGACTTCACTTTAAGACATCGAAAGCTGTTTTAAAAAAAGAAATGTTATTCTCTGGAAGCTAAATCCTCAAATGAGTTATCTCCAACCGTGCAGCCACACACCGTGGAGTAAAGTCACTAAATAAATAGTCACTAATTTGCACAAGATCCAGCCCTGACTCACTTCTGGGTTTTGCCTTTCTAGAGAGCCTCTTTATGGTTATCTGTTTATCAGCGACCCAGTTTTTTTCCCTTGCTCCAAAGGTTAGACTCTCCTCAGCCCCAAGCAGACACTCAGTTTGTTATTTAAATTACGTAGTTTACATATTTGCACATTTGAATTCCATTTTATTTACCACTGGAGTCAGTTAACAAATAAATGGTATGCGAGGTGGCCATGTACAGCTGTACAGGCTGCGCACTGCACAAGTCTACGAGGCACTGCTCACACTTAGTTCTCAGATTTCCTTGTACATTAGCCTGACTGTCTTATCAGAGGGCAGTAGAGTATCTTGAGGATGGGGCTTCTCTTTTTGAATTTGCCCAGAATCCTGAGTTAGGTTCTGAGGAAAGAGCGGTAAACAGAACATCTGGAGTCCTGGTCCTCATGAAGCTCAGAGCCTAGTGAGAAAATCAGACACTGAAGAGGAAATGAGGAGGGTGACAGTGAAAGGAGAGGGCTGTGGAGGTGCCCTGTGGAATCTGCTTGGGAGGAGTGGGGTGACAGGAGTCAGCTAGGTGACGGTGGGGGAGCAGAGCGTGGGAGAAGTTTCCAGGCGGAGAACATCAGGTGAAAAAGCCTGGGGGCAGTGCAGTTAGTTTTCTGCCTCCTCGAAAGAGCGTTGTGTACTTTCCCCACCGAACATCCATCCCTGAGCGAAGCTGCATGTCCTGCCTTGATGAGAGGGGCAGGGAGAACATTTCGGCTCGTTCTGTGGTAATGACCTGTGCAGCAGAACAAGGCCAGTTGGTAAGTACACTTGGTGCTTCGGGCTCAATCACAGGCGCCCGTGACCCAGAACACACTGTATCTGGAAGAACAGCGGTGGGAGGGAGTGCAGGTTTAGCGGGCAGCTCAGCCAGGCAGCCAGGCAGCCAGACAAGCCAGCCCCGGATATGGCCTCAGCAGACTGTGCCCTGCCCCTGCCTGCAGGAGCCCACCTTGTACAGGGCCTCCTCCCAGCTGAACAGCAGGCCAGGCCAGGCTAGGGCTGAAGGGCAGAGGCTGCTTGTGTTTGGACTTAACCTTTGCCGTCTCTGAGCTGTGCGACCATTACTAAACCTCTCTGAGCCTGTTTCCTTATCAAACGGCATCATAAGAGTACCCACCTTGGGAGTTCCCATCATGGCCCAGCAGAAATGAATCCGACTAGGACCCATGAGGATGTGGGTTCGATCCCTGACCTCACTCCCTGTGAGCTGAGGTCGCAGACGCAGCTCGGGTCTGGTAATGCTGTGGCTGGGGTGTAGGCCAGCAGCTGTAGCTCCAATTCGACCCCTAGCCTGGGAACTTCCATATGCGGCAGGTGCAGCCCTAAAAAAAGGCAAAAAAAAAATGAATAGGGTGCAAAGTAATAGGAAACTTCCCTCACTGAACTCAGGTGTCTTGAGAAAATCCGGTAAGAAAACCCACATGCAGAACGCAGCACAGGCTGGCTCACAGGATGCCTCGTGCTCATCTGCTTGACCATATCCCTCTGCTGTCACTTTGCTGCCCAAAGACAGAGGTGGCGGCAAATCTGGGTGCAGCCAGCGTGAGCAAAAAGAAGTTCCAGTGAATCAAGGTCCAGCTCCCCTGTGCTGGGATTCTGAGGGTTTGCAGGTGGAGGGGGTTAAGCAATGCCAGGGACTCAGCTCCTGATGGGAGTGGAGAGAGATCCCCCTGCTTCATCAGCAGGGCGGCAGGATGATGTGTTGAGCTCTGTGTGTGCGCCACCCCACACACACATATCGAGCTGGGCTTAACTACCCCTGGCCTGGGAGGGCAGTGGGTTTGCGGAGGAGAACGCAGAAGCCCTCACACTTTGGGGAGTATCTTCAGCCCTTAGAAGAGATGATGCCTCCAAGGAAATGAGAACCAGGGTCTTTGAAGCCAAAAAAGAGAGAAATGGGTGTGAGGTGGCCCAGAGGAGAAGAGGATGGAGGGCCCCGAGGACCACTCTCTCCCACTCTCTGAACCCATGGGCCCCTTAAAGGACCGACCCTGGAGCCAGAAGTGCAGCAGGGGACCCAGGTAAACACATAACCCAGGCTGGTCAAGGTGTTAATTCTGTCCTCTTGGCCACTGTGGTCCATGGATTTGAGTGGCAACTGCTGGACCTGGGCCTCGGAGGATGTGAGGCTGAGCTGCTGGCTGCCACATTGCCACCATGAAAGGAATTTTGAAGCCAACACTATAGAAGAAGCCAACAAGTAGGGCAAGAACTGGGCACCAGAAGCCACGTATAGCCCTAGACTTTACCGTTAATAGGACCAATCCATTTCCTTTGGGGCATGAACCAGACTGAATTGGACTTTCTCTGCCTGGTTGGCAGTGGCCACCAGGAGCCCGGTGTTGGGAAGGAGGCTGCTGTGTGACTGGGAGCAGTGGGAGGGTTGCCATGAAAGTTTTCGGGGTCTGCACACATATCTAAGGGAAAAAATGGGAGGGTGCATGTCACACGTGGGCCACCCCTGGCCTGGAGGCACCAGGCAGAAATAATCAACCCCCAGGGAAAGACGAAGATGCAACTCGAGGTAAAGAGATAGCCAGTGATGACTCTCCAGATGGTGAGTGGAAGAGTCTAGCCTGCTGGCTTCAGAACTGAATTCTCTGTGGATCCAGATTCCAGTTCTGCCTTTTACCAGCTATGGAACCCTGGGCCATTCACTGCATCTCCCTGTGCCTCCGTTTACCCATTTGCAGAATGAAGATAAAGAAAGCATGGACCCTACTAGAGTTTTGGAGAAGAACCCAGTGTGT